>VUQI01051835.1:0-13014 GCA_015106735.1 Paratilapia polleni | reverse complement strand
AAAAAAAAACTCCAAAACAAAAAAAAAAAAAAAAAAAAGAACAAAACAAAACAAAAAAAAAAAAAAGCAGCAGAATGGATGAAAAAGTCCAGAAACAAATCACCAAGAGGTAAAACCAATCAGCATTTTTTTTTAAAAAAAAAAAAGGAAGATACATGACATGAAGAAAAAAAAAATACAAATTATTTTGAACTGTAAAGTGCAAGTATAAAAAATTTTTTTTCTACAAATCGTCTCAAGACAGAGCTTGAGGCAGGGTCAATGGTCTTTAGTGGAAAAGTGCAAGTTAAGAACGGCACAAGTACTTTTAAAAAAAGAATTTGATTCAAAACAGTAACAGGATAAATCACTTGACTCAGTGGTTCAGTCATCTGAGTCAGCTTCTCCGTAAGAAAACAGCCACCTCTGTCAGGGGCACAGGGTAGTCCTGTAGAAACGTCCCCCCATCGAACACCTGTGCGTTCTGACTGTCCTGCCATTGAAAGCCCCCATCAGGTAAATATATATCCCTCTGCACTGCCCCCTTCTCCACCACAGGTGCCACTAGGACCTGAAAATACATGTACAAATATGCTGTGTGTAAGGGAGATTGTAAATTTAATCATGTTATGGCTGAAGTTGCTGAAGTATATTAAATCCCACACCAACAGAGCTCCATTAACTCACCTCATCTCCAATGAGGAACTGGTCACTGATGGTGAAGGTCATGGGGTCAGTGGGACTGAGCCACCACATTGGCCGATAGATGGGGTTTCCTGTCATCTGCCACTCCTCTGCATACTTTTCTATCAGCGGTACCACATCCCTCTGGTGCCTTGCTAGGGAGTTCCTAGTTAGGTTTAGTACCTATGGGTAACCAGTGGAGACAAGAAGATACAGTTGTGGTCAAAAGTTTACATAGACTCATCATGGGCATGAATGTCATGGTAATTTTGGGATTTTAATCATTTGTTTGAACAGTTCTTTTTCCAGGGTGTAATGATTGCACAGCATACATCTTTAATGAATTTGAAAAAAACAAGAATTGGGTACACAAGTTTGAATTTATTTTGAATTTTCTCTAATCTACACAGGGTCAAAAGTATACATAAACCCCCACTAATATTTGGTTAAATGTCTCTTAGCAAGTTGCACCTCGACCAGACGCTTTTGGTAACCATCAACAAGCTTCTGGCATAATTCTGACATGGTCCCTCAGTCCTCCTGTGCTGGCTCACCACTGTTTCCTGCCTTCTCTTTCTTTTTACTCTTTCTCTCCCTCTCCGTTGTGTGCGTGTGTGTGTGTGTGTGAGGTTACCTCGCTCTTGTGTTTCAGGGGCAGGATTTGTCCTGGGTTCCCGCCTCCTTGCTCTGCGCACCTGGAGGTAACAAGCTCACCTGTTTCTAATCATCTCCTCTCCTGCCACTACTTAAGGTGGTGGTTTGTCTTCATTCTTTGCTGGATCATTGCACCTATTACAGTTAGTAAAGCTGGCTCCTCTTTTGCTGTTTTTGCTCTGCTTACCTGTTGTGAGTTTCTGACTATGTGTTTCCTCTGCGCAGAAGACCCAGTGATTGGAGAATGAGAGACTTAGCTTCCTGAGAGAGAGACAGTAGGAAAAGGAAAAGTGGATTTTCCTGCCTGCCCGGACCCTGGACTTCACTAACCTGAGCCTTTGCTTGAGCCCCTGTGAACTTTGTGTTTTTGTAAATAAAACTTGTGAATCTTTTCCTCAGAGTCCTGCGATTGAGTCCGACCTGCCTGAGTGGCCATGACATATTCTGGCTGGGTATTTGACCACTTTTCTTGGCAGAATTGGTAGAGTTTGTTTATCTTGATTAGTTTAACTGGCACAGTCCTGGCTTTTAAGCACAGTCCACAAATTTTCAATAGGGTTGAGGTCGAGGCTTTGGGAAGGCCAGTCCAGAAGTTTAATATTAGCCTGCTGATAGTTGATAGTTGCAAGTTGAAGAATTTGGAGGTAGTCCTCCTTCTTCATTATTCCAACCACTTTGTGCAATGTACCAGTACCACTGGTAGCAAAACAGCCACAGAGCATGATGCTACCACTACCGTGCCTGACAGCTGGTACATTGTTCTTGGGTTTGAAAACCTCACCTTTACTCCTCCAAACATACCTCTTGTCATCGTGGCCAAATAGCTCAATCTTTGTCTTATATGACTATAAAACCTTTTACCAGAAGGCATTTGGCTTGCCCATGTGGGCAGCTGCAAATTTCAATCGAGCTTGAAGGTGTCGATTTTGGAGCAGGTTCTTCCTTCTTGATCAGCACCTGCTCAGTCCATGGCAATGTAAAACTCGCTTCACTGTGGACAGCGATGCTGGTGTTCAGCAGTTTACAGTTCATGGCAAGCTTGAGCCTTGGTGGTTCCTGGGTTGTTCCTGAACATTCTAACCAGTTTCCTCTCATGTGGGGGTGACAGTTTGAATCTTCTTTCAGACCTTGGCAAAGTGGTGATGCATCCTGTCCAAATAACTTGTACTTGTGTGCAATTGTTTGAACTGATGATCTTGGAATCTGCAGTTGTTTAGAAATGGCTCCATTAAGCTTCTGGAATGGCTTTTGCAAAGCCCTGACCTCAACCCTATTGAAAATCTGTGGACTGTGCTTAAAAGCTGGGTCTGTGCCAGTAACCTAACCAGTTTAAATGAAGACTACCAATTCTGCAAGAAGAGTGGTCAAATATCCAGCCAGAATTATGCCAGAAGCTTGTTGATGGTTACCAAAAGCGTCTGGTCGAGGTGCAACTTGCTAATGGAAATTTAACCAAATATTAGTGGGGGTGTGTGTATACTTTTGACCCTGTGTAGATTAGAGAAAATTCAAAATAAATTCAAACTTGCGCATCCAGTTCTTGTTTTTTAAAATCATTAAAGATGTATGCTGTGCAATCATTACACCCTGGAAAAAGAACAGTTCAAAGAAATCTTTAAAAGCCACAAAGTACCATGACATTCATGCCCATGATGAGTGTATGTAAAGTTTTGACCACAACTGTAAACTTCTCGTGGATTCAAAAAAAAAAGGATCATAATGAGGAAATAATAATTGAAGAAACTGACTGATAAAAAAAAAAGATCATTGTCTGGCTTTTTGTTGGGCTATGTTTTCATTCAGAACCACTTTTATTATCATCCATCCAAATATATTTTCAAGAAATCTGGACCAACAAAGAAACTGAAACCACAGACAAAAAGCCCTTTCCTAAACTAAATCATCCACCACAAGGATTTCAGTACAAGAAAAATATTGACAATGAGGTCTGCTAAGGACATTTATGCCATCTCTACACCCAGACACGCAGACAAAACTCAACAGTCACTCATTGTTGACTTAGTGGGTTTAACTGCCAAAGTCTTTTTGCTCTCTCTCTTTACCCAAACGACTTCAGCATTCCTGGAAGGGTCACATCCTCTTCAGAGTCTCACGACAAAAACAAAACTTGACCGCCTGTATAAAAAATGTATTTTTATGACTTGGGATTGAGACCATTTGTAGGAATGAGCACTGGTTTGAGTGAATCTTTCCCTAATTGAGAAGCCAGGCATGTGTGTGGCTTTGAGGTTTTACTGCTATTTGATTCCAGCGTATTTGCTGCTGTGGCCTGTCTGTGATCGACTTTAGTCTTGCACATTCTGGAAATAAAGGTGCACCACATTTAAAACTACTGTAAAATGCCCATAAAAGAGTCATTTATCATGTGCAATGCAACAGTCTATCTCCACTGAAATATCTCCTTCCACTCAATTCATTTGGGTTTATAAACTGAAGCCCATGCAAGAAACCAAAATGGAAAACATTGCTGCTGTCAAACGCCTTGCTGTCCAAAAGGCCTATTTTTATCTTTGTCACGCAACACAACTCACAACTAATATATTTTGCTGCTTTAGTCCTCTCCTAGTGGAAAATTTTCATTTGATCACACCCACCCTGTCACACTTGTCAATTACTCATGGAAATCTTAATTGCCACAATAAAGTATTTTCCAAGACTTGTCCTCAAATTCATTATCATTCCTGCTGAAGTGGCCAATGAGAGTGAGAGTGAGCCATAAATCTAGAATAAGGATTGTAATTCAAACCAGATGGACTCGTAACCACAGGTGAATGAGACGAGGAAAGATGGGAAGAGGAGGGGAAGCGGGGTGGGAGGCATTACCCTTCATCCTCTGAAGAAACATAAAGTGGTTTTTTGTTCAGGAACCTGAGCTCTGGTAACACATTGTCAAAAGTATCAATACCCTGTCATCAGAGATTTCAGGCTTTGTTTTCCTGCTGTGCACGGTGAATAGCATGTTCCTAATTTCCCACGGAGAGGGACATGGTTCAGTCTTGCCCCTCCTGCTGAGGAGAGACTCAGATCTGAGTTTTGATGGATCAGGTCTCAGCAGTCCTCTAGGTCCTCTGCAAAAGCATCGGTGGGAACTTCTCAGCACTGACCCTCAAAATTGAGGGGTGGCTGTTGGGCCAATGAACCACTTCTCTAATGTCCCATTTCCATCAGCAGCATGTGGGAAGGAAGGATAATCTCCCACTCCCTTTTAGAAGATCTAATTGGCAGCATTCACACGTCACTACACTTGATCTCTCCACAGTAAATCTTCACAAGTGAAAATCTTGTTAACAAGTCGGGAAAAGAATGTGAACCTACTAGGTTGTCACAAATGTGGATGACACAGCTGTAATGGCACCCAACTCAGACCGTCGGGTGGCTACATGACTGGATGTATACCTGGTCCTCTCCAAAGATCCAGGGTGGTGTGTGGAAACTGATAACAGGAAGAAAGGCTGCAATCTCCAGCCAGCGGATGAACAACTCCTCATCTGTGACCAGGTCTCCAGACAGAGAGCCACCTGTACAGAGGCAGAGAAAAGTCACAAAACAGTTAAACAGCGGGTACCTAATACTCTAATGGCTTTTTAGATTTGTAGATTTACATATATAACAAAACATTGTGTAATTTGGGAGAAGTTAGTTCCAGTTACTTAAATTATTATTATTACTTATAATATTATTATTATTTTTTAAAGATAAATCTATCATTTTGGATCTGGATTAGATTAATTAGTGGTGTTTTTTTAAGCCAATGTGATAAATCTCTCACACCTACTTCAATAATGGATGGCATATATCAAATTAACAGTTTAAAGTGTTTCATGGTAGTTTGAGTACAATTATATGGCGCTTATCTAGTCTCTCTGTGCTACTGGCAGCTCCCTATTTTCCCCACTTCAAAGTAAACAGTTTTCTCAGAGACATCAGCTATCTGACTGGCTGTGATCCACCATCAGAAGAACTGGGAATATCACAAGAATACACTGGATTTTTGTCCCAGACTCCAAAAACGCAGCTTTGTCAAAGCAAAACAGATCAAGCGCTTTTTGCAGTTTTCATGAAAAGGCAAACTATCATCATACAATAAAAAGGGACCCATAGGCTGTGGTATTACCTACTGCATCAGGAATGAGGAAGTTGTATCCCAGCAAAGTGTGGTGCAACAGGTTGGGAATGATGGCCTTAAGGCCCATCGGGCTCCAATCAGACTGCAGAGGGGTCATCCTCACAAAGAGGGGCTTGTGGCTCGACCTGAGACACACACACACACACACACACAAAAAAAAAAAATCATAATAAACATCAATGTGCCTTACAAAGAAAGGTGTGCCAAAGGACCAATGTCAATGTCAATTTGTTGAGAGATTACCGTGTCCCTGCAGTCATAATGGTGGAATCTCCTATCCTGGTGGCCAGGTCAGCCAGCAGGCTAATGTAGTTGTCTCCACCCAGAGCTTGTGGTGGCCGCAGGGCCTGCTCTTCAAACAGATTCCTCTCACCCCCCTCCAGCATGACGTACTCCATTCCTAAATGGGCCTGTAGGGCTCCTACCCTGTCCAGGAACCAGCTCACTGCTCCTGGATTTGTGATGTTCAGCTTTACACAGAACTTTCCTCGCCACTGACTCATCACAGGGATCTGGATGGAAGGACAGAGGCAACTGTGTTCTAATTGGAGTTTATTTTACGCTGCTATTATTTTCTCTGTGGATAACTGACTAATTATAAACCACAGTGAAACTCCTGTTGCAATTATAGATTTGCTGGATTAGTCCATATTTGCATTGCTCTGCTTTTTATCAAACTGGAACTGATGATAGGAGAGAGTCTGCAATGCCAGAGGAAAATATCCCCAAATCCCTGTCTGGTTTCATGTTTGACAGAATAGAGTGTTCGAGTAGGTTGAGGAAAGTTCATTGTCAGGGAAAACTGTACTTAACATGAACTGAAAATGTGGAGGGTTCTTTATACTCTGTCCCACAACAACAAACAAAATGAAAATACAGAAACCTCAGCAAGAAAAGTTCAAATGTGGAGTACTGTGAACATAATTAAGTGCTTTACAGTATGATAGTGTGTGCCTCTCATGTCTCACCAGCTGTCCCTGAGGGGCTGAACGGAGACTGAGCCAGTAGGCCTCAGTGCCATCAACAAGGGAGGTGTGGAACTGTGTGGTGTCCACGCCCAGGAAAGGGGACAGGGTGATGGAAATGTTAAGAAGCTTGACAAGTGGGAGGTCCCTGGTCACTCTCTTGGACATCCCCCTTTTCCTGCTGATGAGGTAGTCATGGTCCTGCAAAGAGGAAGAGAGATAAACAACAATGCTAAACAACTGCATTAATAGTTTATTAGTAGTGTGAGCATACTCCTTTGCAAACTTGCTTTGCAAACTTGTAGCTTTGACAATATGACCTCTGTCAGAACCATTTGATATATGTTAAAATCCTCTGGGATTTACATGTTAAGAGTCAAACAGATATTGTATTACATAACTGTGGAACACAAATTCTTAAGAATATGAAGACTGGCCCCAGGATGTGAAATAGCTGTGGGAAGAAATGGTAGATTAGCTCATATTGTGTAATTTCTTAGATGTTTTTTCCGCTAATCTTTAATTTCTCCTGCTTCTTTTTCGTGAAAGAAGAAAATACAAAGACAATGAAAAAACTGGTTAGATTCTGTTTTTTTTTTTTTGTGTAAAAAGTTACTTCACTTATTGTATCTGTAATACATTTAGAAACAAGGCAAATTTATTAATAACCCAAGCTGTTAAATGTCAGCAAGTCCTTCCAAAGTAATATGGAAACTACAAAAAAAAAAGCTCATAATTTATGAACACTTGTTTAACAGGAGTGAAAGAGAATCATTGTTGCCAGTCAGACTTCTGTAGAGCCTTACACTTTGTAGACAAATTCAATTCCATAAGTTTCCACACAGGACCGTACGCTCGACTGGTTCTTTATAGCAGTGGCGGAGGGGAACAGGGTGAATGGAAACATTACCGTTGTGTATGTATATAAAGAGATGCCTGAAGATGACCTCTTTACGGACTGATTTCGTAAAACTCCTCTGCCTTCTCTTCTGCTGTACTGTCCGGGTCATATCTCAGCATCGAGCTGGGATCACTTGCTCCAGTTGGCTGAGATCCCTTCAAATCTCAACACACCCAATTCTTTGCCATCCTACAGTTACCACACTCAGAGCAACCTAATATCTGTTAGGAGAGGCTCTGTTTGTCTTCTCTCAACTATATTTGTTTTGTAATGGAACATCACCAGGTGTTGACACAGATTCACTTGACTGTGGTCTGGTAATGTTGTTTCCAGGCAGTTTGCAAGGAAGGGAACTGGATGAATGTGAAACAATAACCAAAATCACTGGTATTGCAATGAACAGAAAAACATCTCTTTAATGACAGCACACTAGCTATGGCCAAACATATCATTAAATAAGTCAAGAATATCTGAAAACATATTAGATGAGCATGATATATCACATTTGCAAGCTTTAAGACATAATTCACAAAGTGTGCTGCAGATATAATCTGAATTTTGTGGAACTAAGTTTTCTACACAAAGGCAAAAAGCCCTTGACTGTCTTGTATTTTTGTGTTGTGACTTTCCACTGAACCTGTTCCTCCCTTGTTCCCCGCCTCCAGCGCTCTGGAGATCCACTTAAGAAAACTCTTTCATCTCTATCCCTCACCAGTTGTGGGCCTCTGACCAATGAACCCTCACCAACTTCACTACCTCCATGGCTGTAGAAGAGGATTATGAAAATTTGCAGCTACACGGTGGAAGAAACGGATGAAAGAAGAAAGAATGAACAAGAACAATTATAGCAAAATTGGACATGCTTCTTATTTCTATTCACTGGGTTAATATAAACTTTACTGAGCATAGTGAAAGAAGAGAGCTACTAAAAATAAAAGCTCCATGAATTGGCTTCTTATTTCAAGACCTTTTAATTGTTGTATCAACAGACTGTTAGAACTGGACATAATGCAAGCATGCCCCCTGCAGCCAGCTGTAAGGTCACCAACATGTCAACCTTTGTAATGTTTTTTAATGTAAAAATAAAATGTTAAGCTAAATACAACTGAATAAAAAAAATAATCAGCAGTTGAGAACTTCTAAGATGAGATGAATGCATGCTTTCTTATTTGTGAGCAAGTGCATGAGTGCAGGTGCACCCCCTTGCATCAGCAAAGCTTCCACTCTTTCCATCAGCAGATACCTGCAGATGGCAAATGGCAGCAGCACTGTAGCCGGTGACTTGTGTGTGAACTGCCAGGAGCGTACAAATCAGTACGATAAAGCAAAGGTTGTTATCTAAAACGCTGAAAACAGTAACCTAGTACAATGTAGTGTTTTTTTTTTATTAATTTTTTTTATTAATTTTTTTTTTAGCAACGTGTATTAATATAGAAGCTCACACCTACCTTACAATAAGCTATCAACACACTGAGTGTGTGTTAACAATCCCTATCTCACTAGTTTTTAAACCCCGAACACAAGTAGGTAAATTTGAAAATTAGAAACCAATTGGCAGACAGGAAGAGAGATATATTTTAATTTGATTGGAGAGAGTAGGGTGGGTGGGGTCCTTTGGGTTTTAACAAAATTAACATTAAAAGATGCACTTTGTAGAGTTGTAGTAAGGGAAAGGGACAGCGTCATTTTTATAATTTTTTCATTTTAACTTAATCTTCTTTTGCTTACTCATACTAACACTTGTAATTCTGGACAATCAGCAGTTGAACTCTTGCACCTAACTGAAGTAAATCAGTTACTACAACAAGCATCTTTACCCATCTTGTCTAACATTAGCTAGTAAAAATCTTGGGTTCTGCATGTTCAAGGTGCAGTTTAACCAGTGAGATTTTTATCCTCCCCCAGATTGGGCCTGCCAATCTAACTAAAACTCAATCTGTGCCAGTGTGTATTTGTAACATATACCATATCAGAGAGGAGGGTGGTGGAATGTTCATTGAGGCTGATGACTCCCTCCCCCAGCTGGTGTCTCTTCAGACGATTCGAGAAAATCCTCATCTCCCTCTCCACTTTCGGCCCTGAATCCATGTTGGTGAGCAGCTTCCAGAATGGCAGCCTGTAGCACACACAGAGATATCATACAGGACCAGTTAAACACTGTTTATGGCTCACTAAACTAAAGTTTCAGTCAGTTCTCACCAACCACACCAGAGCACCACTGTTATGATAACCAGAAATGAAGCTGAGAGAAATTTACATCTCATCTAATCTAAATCTAAACTGAACTAACCGCAGTGCTTTCATGTTGGGCAGCTCCCTGCTGTGCTCGGAGAGCTGTTGCACTGCTTCCTGGTGAGCAGCTTTTACATTGTGGGCCACACACACAGTGTACTGCAGAGGGAGCCGCTCCATACTTGGAAGTGACTGTAGGCAGAACTGCTGTCTGCTGTCCAGCCCAAGCTGCAGGGGTATATCAGGAGATACAAGCACTGCGACACCTGCGTGGTAGGAAGCAGACAGGAAAGGGTGCAGGTCATTAGCTTACATTATGCTTGTCAAACCAAATCTTGCTTTGGGGAGTCTAATAAACAGATATGATATAAAGTCACAGTCTGGGTGATATACTGAAGCAAAGGAATAGTCAGGTAATTCAAACAGTTATGCGGCCAGACTTTAAGAGGTAGAGAGCAGTGCAAATGAGACAGTCCATTGCAGATTCCACTTATATGACATAGTCCATGAGTGTTACTGAGACCAGTATGAGCATGACGGATGGAGTGTTGTGGGAGGTAGAGTGTAGGCTGCGTCAGCTGATATCGCTCCACTCAGATGTAAGAAAAACACTCCCTAGAATGAGATATAGCAGCACACAGTTGGATGAGTTTACCCTGCGACTGCTGGCAACTTCTAAGTAGGTAGGTTACACTGCAGACCAGTGAAATGAAATTCAGGTAGCCTGGAAAGTCACACTGAGAGTAAAATATTAATCTTTTTATTTGATCATTTTCTTTTAGACTTGTTTCTGGACAAAAATGAGCACCAAATGTCCTTTGCGTGTCTTATTCCCTCTCTGAATGACAAAACCAAGAAGAAATATAAACTTGAGATTAAATTTGGCAACTTTATCCTCCTTAAACCTTTCAGATAAGGGAGCCTCTTTAGATTTCTCCTACTGTATGTATATACAGCCCTTCTGAGGGCATGTGTAATGATAAGATTATGTATAGATGAAAATTGTGTCTGCAGATGTAGTTGCCCTGCAAGGAATGCCTCGTCCCTCTCAGGTTACCCTAACCCTCACCATTTCTCCCCCAACCTGACTCCCACCGTCTCCCGCCCAGCTTTAACAACCTTCAGTTCCTCTGTGCTCTGCTCTGCCGGTTCTGTCCCGGCTGAGGTCAGCAAAACCAAAGCCAGTATCAATCTGAGCCATTAAGACAGTCTCTGACCTCGTACTGAGATTTTGCAAAAGCTGCTCAAACTAACCAAACTAGGGCTTGAGATTCGTAGCCTATCAGTGAACAGATTAGACAGTCTGAGAACCTGGTGAGACCTTGGCTCATTTCAACTGCCCTCTCTAGTTTCAATGGGCTTACTGTTCTCATGGAGGCAGGGACCAGGAGCAGGCAGGATACTCATGCACCAGTTTATAATCAGATTAATAGTTTCAGAGATCAATATTTAAAAGCCTTGCGAGGAGCCTTCAACCTCAGGGTAATTCCCACGTGTTTGTAATGGATAATGTCAAAGAGATACTGGTAACACCTCAGCTGCCTCTTACAAGGTCAACACCCACCTGTTTGTTACAAATTTATAAATGGCAGATAAATGTAGATTTTACTTGGGAAACAATTAGGATCAGCATTTATTTTATGCATTCTTGACATATATAAATATTTTAAATAAGGCAGGACTGCAACGGATGTAATTGAATTGAATTAAATTTTGATAAAGCAAAGGTGTGATGAAGCTGTACAGCGGTGTAGAAAGTGGTTAGTGTAGAAAATGTTGTAGCTTTATGGAAGGATGGAAGTGGAAAGCAGGCAGTGGAAATAGACACAAAAGGACTACACCAGACACCAAGCAGCCTCGCAGATTGATGTGGAGATGCATCAAGCTGCAAACAGTGGCTTTTACTAAAGTGCACAAGGGGTGGAAAGTGGAGTTTGATTTGCAAGCACGACTTCTCGAGTCATATTTAATTTTTACTGGAAATGACACCGCAGAGCCTCAGGGAAATGAGACAATCTGGTCCAAACTGCTGTACCTGTTATTCCATCTTGGATTAAATGTGCATATTTGAAAGTTAAGTATACCAAATCCTACCTTGTGTGTTTATAAAAATTTTTGCAAAGCACTTTGTGTGCACCAGTATACCTTTTTCCTGTCAGGGAACTTCTTATTAAAAACAAAACCCCTTCTAATCCTGGTTATTTGTTATTCTCTATAAGATACAGATGTGCATTATATCTGCCTGCATACACCGGACATGAGCAGAATTTACTGTCATTTTAACGAAAGTGATGAAGATTTGAGGCCTTGAGTTATGCCCATAGCAGGGTGGACCCTATTTTTAGAACGATTTCTTAAAAATTCCAAGCTTCCCATAAAACGTTTTTTACTAGCTCAAAAAGTGAAATTGTATGCCTGACAGAAAGTATCCTCTCACCTTCAAAGCATCATCTAATATAAAGATTGCACAAGTTTGTTGTGCAGATTTGATTGATTTGACACACATATTCCTCAATTTTGTAGCTGTTACGCGAGGACACAGATCAAACAGCCATCATACACTATATTGCCAAAAGTACTCACTCACCCATCCAAATCATTGAATTCAGGTGTTCCAATCACTTCCACGGCCACAGGTGCTTAAAATCAAGCACCTAGGTATGCAGCCTGCTTCTACAAACATTTGTGAAAGAATGGTTCACTCTCAGGAGCTCAGTGAATTCCAGCGTGGTACCGTGATAGGATGCCACCTGTGCAATAAGTCCAGTCATGAAATTAACTCGCTACTAAATATTCCACAGTCAACTGTTAGTGGTATTATAACAAAGTGGAAGCGATTGGGAACGAAAGCAACTCAGCCACGAGGTGGTAGGCCATGTAAAATCACAGAGTGGGGTCAGCAGATGCTGAGGCGCATTGTGCGCAGAGGTCGCCAACTTTCTGCAGAGTCAAGAGCTACAGACCTCCAAACTTCATGTGGTCTTCAGATTAGCTCAAGAACAGTGTGTAGAGAGCTTCATGGAATGGGAATGGGCAGAGCAGCTGCAGCCAAGCCTTACATCACCAAGCGCAATGCAAAGCGTCAGATACAGTGGTGTAAAGCACACCGCCACTGGACTCTAGAGCAGTGGAAATGTGTTCTCTGGAGTGACGAATCACGCTTCTCCGTCTGGCAATCCGATGGACGAGTCTGGGTTTGGCAGTTGCCAGGAGAACGGTACTTGTCTGACTGCATTGTGCCGAGTGTAAAGTTTGGTGGAGGGGGGATTATGGTGTGGGGCTGTTTTTCAGGAGTTGGGCTCGGCCCCTTAGTTCCAGTGAAAGGAACTCTTAATGCTTCAGCATACCAAGACATTTTGGACAATTTCATGCTCCCAACTTTGTGGGAACAGTTTGGGGATGGCCCCTTCCTGTTCCAACATGACTGTCCACCAGTGCACAAAGCAAGGTTC
>VUQI01051834.1:0-10617 GCA_015106735.1 Paratilapia polleni | reverse complement strand
TGGGAGAGCTTTACATCAAAATGGGAATCAGACAGCTGATGGATGGATAGCACGTACGTTAACCAGCACACCTGTGAAATGTAAAAAAAACTCATCAAATCAATCCAGCTATGGGCTTTAGCCCCTCCACTGGAACTCCTGAGGAGACTGATCTCTTAATTGTGAAATTTGATCCTAATTAATGATCTGTAATTAATTACAAGTGCAGATGATGCAGCTGAACAGTTTTTATTTAAAAACACTGGGGTAATCCATATAATCCATATAATCCATATAAAACAAAATCTGACAAATCTGGAAAATCTGACCCCCAGAATCAGAATCGTTTTGGTGGTGGTTTGTGTGCGTGTGTGTGTGCGCGCACGTGTGCGTGTATCCGTGCGTGTGTGTGTGTGTGTGCGTGTGTGTTGGGGTGTGTGTGCGTGTGTGTGTGTGCGTGTGTGTTGGGGTGTGTGTGTGTGTGTGTGTGTGCGTGTTGGGGTGTGTGTGTGTGTGTGCGTGTTGGGGTGTGTGTGTGTGTGTGTGTGTGTGCGTGTGTGTGTGCATGCTTGTGGTGGGGGGGCAGGGCAGAATACCTAGTGTATTTAATGCATGCAGAACTTTATATTAAATTCATTTTTTGTTAGTTTTCTGTTCGTTTGCTTTTACGCAGCATTTTGAGCCCTCATAACATCATAAATACAGCAGATATCAACATGAAATTTTTAGGGCTGAAAAACACATTTATGCTCTGTTTAAAAACTATTTTACACCCCCTCCAAGTGTCACAGTCTAAAGACAATCTGTTTTTTTTTGTTCAGCACAATTTTTTCTCTAACCAGCTGTGAGCATCAGTATGATGGGATGTATCATAGTTTGAATAACCTGCAGCAGTTTAATGTCTATGAGGTAGAAGAACAGAAACAAGCATTGGTACCCTGGATGTCTGATCTGTTTCTGATCATTCACTGGAGAAAACTTCAAAAAGTGTATTTTGGGTAACCTTTAAAGGCTGATATGACCATGTGGGATAGGTGGCTGCTCAAACCAAGGTAGAGCATATGAAAGGTCTCCTTTTTACCTACATTTTGACACCAGACTCATTTTGCAGTTCTTATTCTTTCTTGGTCAAAGTAATTTTCTAATAGTGCCAAATGTTAAATTTACTAATAGTATTGTGTGTTAAAAAAAAAAATCAGAGGGGGTCAAGTAGGACACACTCACTGAGTTTTCATGGAAAAATGAGCCTCTGGAGGCCCCTCAGTTATTTAGATTTTAGTCCTCATTCACTCCACTTCTTATCTGACTCTCAGAGAAAATATGTTATCTGAATCTTAGCTCACGTGTTTGTTAAATTCTCTCCTAACATTAAAACTACTACTAACTAATTAACCCTGCCAAGATATTAAAAAAACTTTATTAAAAATACTTTGTAACTTTTTAAAAAACTTTTATTGAAAATATCCTTCGTCATTATCCTGTATCAAATAAAGTTACAGTCTTTCATTTAAACAGGGAGGGAAATGTGAAAATGAATCCATTAGAACGCTGTTGAAGATCTGATGACACTGTTGGTGTAAAGCCTTTTTTTCATGATGTGAAACCAAAAAAAAAAAATTCTGATGTGACTAGTCTGGTTTTTGTGGTGATTTTAGCACCTGAAGGTGTAAAGTGGCAGTGAAAAGCCTCTTCACGTTTCTCATGAGTAAATGTATGTTCAATGTACACTTCACCCTGGTGTTTTCTTATAAGCAGGCAGGATTGGACTCATTACTCCGTGCACTCTGTGGTGGCAGCACTCATGGAGGTTCTGGAGGTTTTCCTGGCCTACAGATCCGCCGCTTTGTTTAAGACACGATGTGATTAAAGGACAACATCACTTCTGCTTTAGCTGCACATAAAATACAATTAAATCAAGCAAACCATTGCTCCATAACTGTTATTCAGAAGATACAGCATGTAGCTGCTTACATCCCAGTGGGTGACAATGCAAATAAGGTCCATGTTGTCACAACACAAGTTACAAATTATGCAGATGAGCATGATTAGTTGTGCTCATACTATCTGTGGCACACAAAGCCAAAACTCTCCTCAGCAACAGTTGAGTTCTTACAGTCGTCTGTGGTAACAATACCGGCAAAGAAGTGGAGTATAATGAAATTAATGATAGCCTGTCCTCCTCCAGCAGCCTACATTTTTTTATTCTGCTGCCACCGCCTGAGATGCATTTGACCTTTTACCCAGTCTCTGCACCAGTTTGAATAGCTCACCAATTAGAAAGAAGTCCATAATCAAGAGAACCGCTGGGTACTCATGACCTTTAATTGTGTGGCGCTCAGGGCATTTGAAAAAACCTAAACAATATCCAGCACTTAATGACCAGTGAGAGGAAAGAGCTGTGGATCAAACAGTTAGACTTAATATGAGCTGAATCATGTCTGGAAGCAGTCAGCTGCAGATGGAGGGAGAGGTGTCTCTTACACAACACATCAGTGTCTCTAGCTTTGGAGCTTCTTGTATAATTTCACATTAGAAGGTAATTTTAACTATGCTGAAGGAGTATCGATCACACTTGCCCTCCCTGCTGCTCGCAGCTGCTTCCAGTCATTACAGCAGGTGTTGCTGTGAAGAAAATGGGTCTTTCACCTCGTATGCCTCCGTGCAGCAGCTATATTAAGGCTGCTGATGTAAAGGTACTGTACAAACTCACAGTAAATTTAAAGGTGCTGATGTACAGTACAAATGGACTCCACATGATCGTTTCATTCAACATAAAGTACAGAACAAATGATTTCCACCTTTCACTATAACAAGCACATTTTTAATAAGATTACTTTCCTCTAAGAACAAAGTAAATACTACAGCATGTGATGGCAGTGTTTCCAACTTTGTGCTGGTAGTTTGGAAAAACTTCTCATTTCGATGTGACAGAGCCTCTTTACACAAAGACAGATCCATAAAAATAATGATTTTCCCAGTTTGGTGTGACCTTTATCCCATTTAACACCGTTATGATTAACTGGACTGTCACCTGTGAGCCAGGTGTTATCAATATACTCAAAGAATTGGACCTCATTAATGCGCTTGTGGCTGAATGGGAGCAAATCTCTGCAGCCAGGTTCGAGCACCTGTGTGAAGAAACCTCCCACCCCCTCACTCTGAGGTAAATCACTGCATTTCTTTTGTGTTGACTTCAATTTGGACAAACTTTGACCAAGTGTGAATTATCTTGACACAGTTTTTTTTTTATTTTATTATTTTTTTTATTTTTATTTTTTTTTTTGTCTCTCTTTCTTTTTTGACACTGTTTGAGTTCCAGAGAATATAGTGATGGCGGAAATGGAACGTTCGAGAGATCGAATCATTTGGAACAACTGATTCGGAAAAAGATTCGATCTTTTCGAACGTTCGAAACATCTCAACACAGCGACATCTGGTGGCCAAATAAATGTGTGATTTTATAATATTACACTCAATAAATAGTGGAATGTTTTCTTGTGTTTTGTGTCTTTTTGTCTCTTGTAACTTTTTGTGCTGTTTTATAGTGTTATTTGTATGGAAGGATATTTTATTTTAATCAGTCCATATTTGTAGGGGGTGCTTCTGTAAGTATTTTTATTCAGAAAAACAATCTGTTCAACAGTGCTTGGAGTTTCTTCTCTTGCTTAAAATCTCTCCTGCTTTGGAAAATGTTCTCTCACAAGGTCCTGATGTGGCTGGAATGGAGAGATGTGTCTTGGCCAGCTGGGACAGAGGAGGGAATATATCAGCATGTTGGGTCCATATATAAAGTATATATGTATTTTCATTTTGTGTAATTGTAGTATTTCATTTATTACTTAATTTTGGAAACAAGATAACGAGATCACCGCATATTCACTTGTATTTCACTGAATTTCAATTCTGAAGCGGGGCAAACGACTGTGACGTAATGGAAGGCGATATGGAACAGTCACGTGACATCCTCCTCTCGATACAGACCTCGGAACAATGCTTCGAATCAAAAGTTCCACATAGGTTTCGGTACGTACCGAAACACAGTTTCGATTTTGCCATCACTAAGAGAATCCAAAACAATGGACGGGTCTTAGCTTGTTAGGTGTGTTGCACCATCCACTTCTATACGAATATCATCTATTAAAGTAAAGTGTTGACCCCATTCAAAGCCTAACCGCAAGTCAGGAAAGTTTGGAGAAGTACTCAACTTACTTCAGCTAGCACAGCACCAAATACATGACAATGTAAGTCAGCTAATGTAAGGCACCAACACAAAGTGTTTCATTAAACTTTTAATTCATTGCAGCCACACTGTGCAACACAAATCTAATAAACGGGTACGGCATCGAGTTTGACGCATAACTGAATGATATCTACTGAATCACGACAGCAGTGCCGCTCAGCGATTTGTTTCCATGCTACGTCCTCCTCGGTGTGGTCATGGTAACAACTGGATGAGACAACACACAAACCAAACTTCTGCTGCCACAACTCAATTACACTTTCTTCTTAGATGGAATGCCAAACATTTTGTATTGCACGTATTACTTCCATCTATTCCATCTCAGTTTTTCAGTTTTTTTTTTATTTTTTTTTTACAAGTATTAATAATAATAATAAAATTTATTTGTATAGCACTTTTCAAAACCAGCGTTACAAAGTGCTCCCCAGAAACACTGAATAAAAGAACAAACTAGGAGGAAATTATAGAGAAATTACAAATCAATTAAACTGGGCCATGCAAGACTCAAGTGCAATACAAAATTAGCATAAGATACAATGTGACTCCAAATTTTAGTGAATAACTTAAAATTAACATAAAAATCTAAGAGTTAAAAGAATAAGATGGAGTTAAACTTTATATATAAACACGCATACACACATAAACATACATATACAAGGCGGCTGTGGCACAGCAGGTAGAGCAGGTTGTCTGCTAATTGGAAGGTTGGTAGTTTGATTCCTGGCTACCCCAGTCTGCATGCCAAAGTGTCCTTGGGCAAGATACTGAACCCCGAGTTGCCCCCGATGTGCTCATAGAAAAGCACTTAGGCATAGAAAAAGTGCTTGTATAAATGTGTGTGTGATTGTGCTTTGAGTGCTCACATAGAGTAGAAAAGCGCTATAAAAGTACCAGTCCATTTACACACATATAAAAAATCTAAACTAAAATTTTATAAAAGAGCCTTGTGATATAAATGGGTCTTTAACAATGATTTGAAAGAAGATACTGATGAGGCGAACCGGATTTTCTCAAGCAGGTCAGGAGCCCTAACAACAAACGCTCAACCGCCTTTTGTCCTTAACCGTCAACAGGTTTCTGCCTGAGGATCTGGGGCTCTGCACTGGTTGGTGTGGGAGCAGCAATTCTAGTATATATTCTGAGGCCAGGCCATGAAGGGCTTTAAAAGTAATGAGTAAAATCTTAAAATCAATTCTAAAAGTAATGGGCAGCCAGTGTAAAGTCATTAAAACTGGTGTAATATGTTCACTTTTCTTGGTTCTTGTAATAAGCCTCGCTGCAGCATTTTGTACAGTCTGAAGTCGATTTAATGCAAGTGTCAGTGTTAAGTTGAAAAACACGTCATTTGAAGCTGTATTCCTATTGGCTGGTTAGTGGACAGACCATGGCAGCAGACACACTGTGAGATGATCACACTAAATTTCTGATACTGTATTTGTTACAACAGCCAGCTTTGAACCTTTTCACTGTGTAATGTGGGACGACTGAATTGTGAATAACCGGATATCACCACGATTCTTTCACGCTGGTCCTCTTTCATCTTACACAGTCCAACATCGCACAGTGTATACCCGCCTTTAGGCTGACACTGTTTAACTCTGTTGCTGCTATATTCTGTGTAAAAAGTGCACGCTGCCTCTGCGTTTACAAGCCAATGCAGACGTGGACACATTGACAGTATTTTTAAAAAAAAACTTCTGAGCATTTAGGCCTTCAGTAAGTGAAGATGATAAAGGTTTTCTGAAAATCAGTTTGCAGTTCTGACATGTAGACATGGAAAATTTTTGACAATTTTTCTGAAAAAAGAAGGAGGAAGCTTAAAAAAATAACTGTAGGTTTCTATGAGGCATCAATGTGGATTTACTTTTTTGAGGCACTGTGGGGAATGTTAAATATTTAATCCCATCATTCCTCATTCTGTCCTGTCTGACAGATGTTAAGTTGGGTCATGCTGACCACATCTACTCTCATAATAGAATAATTCATCAACTTTTAAATCATGTGGACAAATGGGAATATTACTCATTATTGAAAACATGCACATGGCTTAATGTCAAGAAATTATTCTGCCACAGTTTACTCGTTGTTTAAAATGGCCAGAATGCAAATGAGACAGCCACCGGGCTGACTAATGGCTCAGGAATGAATGTACGGCTGAAATGTGAAGCAGGATGACACCTCTGCTCTGAACCGCCTGCAGTGCTTCAGCTTTTCAGGGGCATCTTCCACTGACCTTCCTGTCCTCTTATGTAAATACATCTTTATTAATGACTTTTTTAGATGCAAAACAATTTATAAAATAACCTTGTTCCACACTATGTCACCTCAGATGAGTGGGATGCACCTAATCATCACTTTCTGCATCCAGACTGCAGGAATATCTGTGATATAAAACATTAATGTTGCCTCTTCTACCCCTGCATGGAGTTATGCATCTATAAACAATTACAGTAAAAAAGAACTGATGCTATGTGTTGCTTACAGTTCATCTATATCACACAGTTTGCTGCTATAATTATTGTCACTAAAGTTGTTAACAATACTCTGAATCAGTGTTCTGTAAGTGACCACAGAAACATCCAGCGAATGCACTGCTACACCATACAGTGAGTGAGTTACAGCTAGCTGTAAAGTTGTAGTTAATACGTAACTGAGGCCATCTTTTCAAATCCACTATCTGACATGTTTGAGGTGGTCTCAGGTCATGTGACCTGCGTATAAATGTGGACATTCTGTCCCAGCTTTGATGGCTATAAAACAGGCTGCGAGTGTCCGAATTCACACACAGGATTGGTCCTCACTGATCCTAATGTTAGTACGCTTCCATGTTTCACACTACGGCCTTTTCTCATTTCTCCATTTTGTGCCACCTTGTGTCCTCCTGGAAATCAGTCTCAGTATGGCATCTTGAAGGATGTCTCAATTCCTAAAATGCATCTGGAGGAGAGACAGGGGACAGAGGCAGTTTGCCGGTGGAGATTTGCTCTGCAAAGTATTCCTATGAAGCAAGGATGTCACACACATATTTATCATACCACTGATGTATGAAGTCATTTTGTTTAAAGAACTTCCATCCATCCATCCTCCCTCTTGTGTGATGTGTGAAATGATTTCTGTGACACTTTGCTGTGTAAACTGTATGTTTTTGCAGTATCTCAGTTTTTTCCAGTTTTTCCAGTGTTGCACTTTCTAGACCACACACTCGACTCACAGCACCTCCTTCCAGTTTTTTAATTGAGAAGGTACAACTATTTTTTATCAAATTTCTCAACTTGGATAATTTTGGTGAAAATATTTGCAATTCATTGTCTACAGTTGGAAAGAGGAGTCCTTTGGGTTTTGACAACGTTTTGATTATGTGTTATTAATTCTGAATGCTTGAACCAATGAAAATCTTTACTGAGGTCAACAACACCCTGTTACGCTGGGGACCAGGTCTGCGACCACTCGCAGTCAGTTGCTGTCTTCAAAGCAAGTTTGGTGCATGAAGACGGCGATAAAACAGCAATAAGACGAAGTCAGTTTGCTATTGGTTTGCGATTGAATGGGGTCAAGTTGGCAATTACATGCAATCTGCTTGTGATAATATGGTGATTTCCTGTGATAAATCGGTGAAAATCACAAATCTGTTGCCATCTACATGCGCAGAAATTCACATTAACTGCTTACAGAGTCCAGAACCTCATAGAGTTGAAACAGAAATTCAGAAATCCCTCCACAAACAGTGACGAAGTTGCTGCAGGACGGTGATTTAACGCAAAATGACAGACACTCGGCAACCTTGCTTTTATGTAGGAATATAACCAGAATACAACCAGTTGGCAACCAGCTGAGTCGAGTCTCCTATTGCAAAGAGACACATCGCAGACAAGTGGTGCTCATTGGAACAGACTGATTGATTACAACGTATCTGTCTGCATTTATAATTTGGATGGCAATTATTTACAAACCTTTGCCAATCTGTCTGAGAGCAATTGTAGTCAGTCAGTTGTTTGGAGACAGGTTACGTCCCTCCAGGTGATCTGTGTAATCTCCTTGTGACTGAAAGTGGTCGCCCAGAGGTTGAGGGTGTTGCATGCTCAAAGAACATGCAACAACTTGCAAAAGTCTCTGATAGAAAAAAAGTTCACTGCAATCACTGGGCAAACACAGATTTTTAAAATTGTTTTATTTTTTCCCTAGTCGCAAGGAGGTTGCTGTGCTATTTTTACTCTAGTGTGACTGAGCCTTAAGAGAGCAGCTAATTCAATCAGCATCCAGCTGGTGTGTCTGCACAGAGTTTAGTTGCTCAGCTGTAGTGTGTGGACTGTATTTCATAGACAATCTGGCAACTTGGGTAACATTAGATGAACATACAATTCTTCAAAATGAAGTTTGAGGGTCACGCAAATTACAGGAGTTTCTCGGGAGAAACAGCAAAAGGCGGGCGCCAGGAAATGGTTTTATAATACAGGAAAGACCTGGGAAAAAGGGAGTGTTGGCAAATATGATTCATGAACAAAAAAAATGGTGAACAAGACTTGACTTTTAACTGGAGTTTAACAGCCAGGAATAGTGCCGGCACCCTAACACATAAAACTGGATACAGAATAGAAGATAAATAAAAGAATAAATGAAAAAACAAAACAAAACAGCAGCACAAAGTCAATAGAAAATCTACATTTCCCACCCTTTTGTATTCATGTATTTATTTATTTATTTATTAAGATTTCATGGTTGCATGATTAGTGTCTGACACTGTGAACTCAAGATCGTCAAGTACTGTATCTTCTACGTTTCAGCTCTCACACAAAGCAAACAGAAATACTTTCAGAACAACTATTTCTTTTTAAAAGCACAAAATAGCCTGATCTTTCTTTTCTCTTTTCAATTCTTCCTCTCTCCTTGTTTCACTGAAGTTCAAGGTAGCAATTACCTATAATTCAGGACATGAAATATCTAGTGAACATCAACATCTGAGGCAAACTAAACATCTTCCTGCTAAAATCTGCAGCCTGTTAGAGTCGTATTGTTCATTTTCCATGTGGAAGTTCAGTGTTGGTCACTGCACCAAGCATGGTACACTAGGGCAAAGCGTACGGCTCCAGCTCTGCAGTGTGAAGCTGGCACTTAATGATTATGCAGAAGTACAAACTGTATCTGTCTGGTGCTTTGAGTCATCTTGGAGCTCTCCTTCCTTCCTTAGGGTCTCTTCTTGTACTTATTAAAAGGCAGCAAAAGGTAAGAAGGAGGCAAACTTCATCATCCACATGGTGAGGCCTCCTGCTCAAGGTGCACAGATACAGTATGCTAAGGCTGGAAATCCTAATAATTCACATTTAGATTCACAGTTAGGTTCAGTTTGGATTTAGGGCACTGAATCCAAGACTGGACACATTGTACGGCTCACACTGGTTTGGTCCCTGTGGTTTCCACTAGTTCTTAGTCATTCTTTGTGTTGTTTTCTTCCTGTGTTCTCCTGTCTCTCCCATCATGTTTAGTGTTGGTCTTCATGTCTGTGTTAGTTATGTCTTTTGGTTATTTCCTATTTTATTTTGAAGGGTACTTTTCTCATGTGCCCTGTTTTAGTTTTACTTCCTGATTTTTGTTCCTTTACCTCCTTTGAGACTGTCTGGTCCCTCCTCGTTAGTTTCATCTGTGTTTGATTACTTCTAGCTGTATCTTGTTCCCTCCTGTGTCTCACCTCCAGTCAGCCCTCTGTGTATTTATAGTCTTGTCTTTTCCTTTGTCCTTGTCAGATAGTTTGTTTTCCTCCTGTGTTTCTAGTCTTTGTCGTTCCTTCCTGTTTTCTAGTTTTTCCACCTTTTGCTGATGTAGATTTATTAGACTTTGGTTTAGCAGCTTTTCAACAATCATCATCAGTTCTTCTCGAGTATCTTCATCTGTGTTTGGGTCCACTTTTGGATAAACCTCAACACTTTCACATTGTGTGTAAACCTGTTTGAAAGCAAAGTAAATGGTTGGAGGTTGGAGTTAACATGCGGTTGTATCCTTGAGATACAGTGGTGTGAAAAAGTTCAATTCAATTCAATTCAATTTTATTTATATAGCGCCAAATCACAACAACAGTCGCCTCAAGGCGCTTTATACTTTAGGGTAAAGACCCTACGATATTAGACAGAAAACCCCAACAGTCAGACGACCCCCTATGAGCAAGCACTTGGCAACAGTGGGAAGGAAAAACTCGCTTTTAACAGGAAGAAACCTCCAGCAGAACCAGGCTCAGGGAGGGGCAGCCATCTGCCGCGACCGGTTGGGGATGAGGAGAAACAGAAGAGAGCAGAGGGAGACAGGACAAAAGACACACTATGGGAGAGAGACAGAGTTAATAATAGCTAATGATTAAATGCAAATGGTGTATAAACACATGGAGAGTGAAAAGATGGGAGTGAAGAAGA
>VUQI01051831.1:0-16742 GCA_015106735.1 Paratilapia polleni | reverse complement strand
ATTCTTAATCCATAGGGTTTAATATGATGTCGTCCCACCCTTTGCAGCTTTAACAGCTTCAACTCTTCTGGGAAGGCTTTCCACAAGGTTTAGGAGTGTGTTTATGGGAATTTTTGACCATTCTTCCAGAAGTGCATTTGTGAGGTCAGACACTGATGTTGGACGGGAAGGCCTGGCTCGCAGTCTCCCCTCTAATTCATCCCAAAGGTGTTCTGTCAGGTTGAGGTCAGGACTCTGTGCAGGCCAGTCAAGTTCTTCCACACCAAACCCGCTCATCCATGTCTTTATGGACCTTGCTTTGTGCACTGGTGCGCAGTCATGTTGGAACAGGAAGGGGCCATCCCCAAACTGTTCCCACAAAGTTGGGAGCATGAAATTGTCCAAAATGTCTTGGTATGCTGAAGCACTAAGAGTTCCTTTGACTGGGCCTAAGGGGCGGAGCCCAACTCCTGAAAAACAACCCCACACCATAATCCCGCCTCCACCAAACTTTACACTTGGCACAATGCAGTCAGACAAGTACCGTACCGGAGAAGCGTGATTCGTCACTCCAGAGAACACGTCTCCACGGCTCTAGAGTCTAGTGGTGGCGTGCTTTACACCACTGCATCCGACGCTTTCCATTGCGCTTGGCGATGTAAGGCTTGGATGCAGCTGCCCAGCCATGGAAACCCATTCCATGAAGCTCTCTACGCACTGTTCTTGAGCTAATCTGAAGGCCACATGAAGTTTGGAGGTCTGTAGCTATTGACTCTGCAGAAAGTTGGCGACCTCTGCGCACTATGCGCCTCAGCATCCGCTCTGATTTTACGTGGCCTACCACTTGGTGGCTGAGTTGCTGTCGTTCCCAATCGCTTCCACTTTGTTATAATGCCACTAACAGTTGACTGTGGAACATTGAGTAGCGAGGAAATTTCACGACTAGAATTATTCCACAAATGGCATCCTATCACGGTACCACACTGGAATTCCCTGAGCTCCTGAGAGCAACCCATTCTTTCACAAAGCAGTCTGCATGCCTAGGTGTTTGATTTTATACACCTGTGGCCATGGAAGTGATTGGAACACCTGAATTCAATGATTTGGATGGGTGAGTGAATACTTTTGGCAATATAGTGTATATGGTTCGATTTTTGGTGTCGTACCGCAACCAGTTTGGACCGGGGAGATGACATCGATGTTTCAACTGCTGTGCATTTGCTTGTCGACCTTTTGATGCTAGGCAGGGAGCACACAGTGAGTTTATTGGCTTTTTCACAAAAACTTTGCTGCTAAAATACAAGGTTGATGCGACAAGACTCAGAGGTTCTGCACATGTAGCTAAAACAAACTGAACTAAAACTTCAGTGCTTTTTTGAAAGAGAGCTTTCTTTCTTTTATCATTGTGAGCCACCAACGTCACATAGTCACTGAGCTCAGTGCTCAGTGTGATCACTTTGTTTTGGAAATTTCGACATGCACAATCTTCCCTCTGTCAGAAAAGACAGTTGGATACACAGAGGATGAATGGACAGTTCAGTGAACGGATGACTCATTGGTCTTTCCAGATTGTAGTCATGTGGAGAAGTCAAGCTGATGTTGTGTTACAGTAAAGTCAGACACGAAGCTGTGAGTCACGCTGAATGTGTGTACAGCTCGAGAGGCATAACTTTTCAAACAAACTCCTGCACCCTGACTGTGAAGGATGAAAACATATGCACACCGCTCTTTGTTCTTCAGGCTCGAGCCTCTCCGTCGCTCTCCTATTGTTTTGACAAGGCCAGTGTCATTATAAGCATCTGAAAACAGCCAAGGCCGTTGTCGTCTCCCTTTGTCAGTTGCCATGGTGAAAGTGTAAAGATGTATAGGGCTGATAGAAGATGATTGAGAGTGCGTGTGTGTGTACTTGTGTGTGTGTGTTTAAGAGAAAGCAACAGAAATGGAGAACAACAAAATTAAAGGTGGAAAATGGAGGATCAAGAGAGAAACAGTGAGACAGATAATAGGCAGAATATTTTTCTGTGTTTGTCTGTATTCCTGTGATCTTACCTGTGTGTGTTTGTTTTTTAAAAGAAACTGTGAAATGAATAATTGGAAACTGAACAGTGGCTGCATTCATCTTCACTATATGAGGGTTGAGGTTGGGGACAAAGCAGGGCCAGTGTCTGGTTTTTGCAAATTATATAGCATGTGTGGGTTTGTTTATTTCACAAAGAGCAGAATAAGTTAGAGAGCGACGTATTTACAGAAGAGGATTCATTTGAATACTAGTGTGTGCATCTAAAGCTAAAGCCAAGGCCACAGGCTTGAAAGCAGAGTGCCTTCTGTATTTTCTTTAGACGGACACGTGGAAGCAGACCTCACACATGTTTGTCGGCTTCACAGAGAGGAATGCAGACCTCAACAAGCTGCACGCACACATCAGTCAAGTCACACTTCGATCTGCAGAGACGTCCTTCTGTTCACTGCTGGTAAATTAAAAAGAGAGCCTCGAATGCCGAGCTGGCTTAGGACAGGAGGCAAAGACAGAGATTTGTTGATCAGTCTGGTGTTCTGGGTAAAATATGATGTCTCGGTGCAAAGAAAACATTATTTTCTGTTTTTCACTTGATGGTTGGTATTGATATAAATATATACATGAGAATTTTGTTTCTCAGCAGTTGTATGAGTTTGTATTCTACAAGCAATCGATCACCGGGACAAATTGCTTGACTTTTTAGCGCTATCAGGTAAGAATTTAGAATTTTTCAAAAACTCTGGTTTATGACAGCCTTGGCTGCACTTTGTTACTTAATTACTATTATTTATATAAATCTTAGTACGCTTAATGCAACAAATACCTTCAATCCCAACACCGACCATGCATATAAACACAATTGGTCCAAAGTCTGCGTTACCTTGTTAGACAGAAATCCAGGCATTTACATGTTATTTCTGACTATTTGATAAACAAAAATATGTCTTATGCTTAAGTAAATGAAACCCCTGTATTAAAATGCTGTTAATTTTTCTTTGGCTCCACCTAGACGCCATGAACCCCACTGTGCCGGCTGTATCAGTTGAATTCAGTGTTAGTGAATTGTGACAGTCAAATCTTAGTTTCATATTTATTCTTCATGAGACTCTGTGGAAGGATTTTGTTTTGGATTCATTGCTTTGATTTCTAGCCTAACATGAGTGTAGATTCTTGTGGTGTGACATAGTCCTGTAATATTTAAATCCAGCTATTAAAAAAGGTTCCCTAATGACTAAATAGCACAGTTTTGTTCTTTTTAAATTAAAAGCATGTCTGGGTGATAGGCCTTCACTAGTTGTGCTCAGTACACCTCAAAGTATGCGTGAAGCACTCTGCTTTAGTCATTAGATTAAAGAGGGGTTTTATGTGCTGGCCTGTATTACCATATAAGAGGCGGGTGTGTTTGTGTGGAGTGTCTCGGGATTGCATTGAAGTGTATGACGGCTTCGTTCTTCATGATGCACACAAGTATGTGCTGGGAGTGTGTGCGAGTGTGTTTGTGTTGTACGTTATTGTGTTGAAGTGGCTCGTTCAGCTGCATTGGAGTGCACAGTCTTTGCTTTTACTGCAGCACATTTCTGTGTTGTTATGATAGAGAGGTGTTTAATTTTTTTTTTTTCCAATGAATTCACACTTTTAGCTTATCTGTGTGAGAACTGATGAGCTCATGCCATGGCGAGGCATCAGTCCATCCGTTCAGTTCACAAGAATCATCACTCCTCCCAGAGTATTGGCCAGGTTTTAGTGAAACGTGCACACAGTGATCACCTAATGGGTCTCCACCCAAACTGTTGCTCAGGTTTAAGGTCATATGTGTCGTTCTCAATGGATTTTAATTCTCATTAGTTTGTGTAATACAGCCCACCAATGACAATAAAACTCCACATATTACAATAACCTGTGAACTGTGATGGATCGCTCACCAGGTGAGCTGCTACGTCATTGATGTTCTGGTTTAAAATCAGCACACACAATGTTTTGTATTTTTTATATTATATATTATATATAATTTATAATTTATATTATATAATTTATACCTGAAAAGCAGGGGTTATTATGGAAAGGAATTATCTAACACATTCTAAGACAGAAGCTAGTGATTATTGTAATCATAAATTAATGTATCTGTTATTATTGGTTTTCATTATTTGGCTTATAAAATCTCCAACATTTAATATTAAATATAAAATAAGTTAACAGTTTCCCACTCCTTTAAACTAACCTTTTTGGTATCCAAATCACATCCAACAATATCAGGTAACAAGCGTAATAAACCTTTTTTAAACAAGAAAAAGACATAATCCTTATAATGTTATTTGTTAGAAAATACTGCCTGACTGAGATATACCACATCTGAATAAATATTTCAGGAACAGGACAAGCTCAGTAAATCCCATTAAAGTTCCTGTTGTGTGTTTTCAGATTGCGTGCGTGAACGTTCGGTGAAGGACAGTGCTTCTCTTTTGTGAGACATCACCTTGTGTGATCACACAGGCCTTTTTGTGATATTAAAACATTTTCCCTAAACCTTTAAACTCCTTTGTTTTACACCATATTTTTCATGTAGATATATAAGAGATTGCAGCCTCTTTTTGTTTAGTTCACAGTGCTGCTTGATAGTAAGGACAGTGTTTCCTTGATGCTACTCTTGTACTTGTTTGTGATGAATTGGAAAAAAAATAAATGCATTGTTTTTAGGCTGGTTTTCTCAAGAGCTGGTGGCAATTTTCTTTCTTGTGTTCATGTTTCAGTGAACGACAGCATTGCAATGCGCAGTTGCAGCATGTTTTCCAGTGGCTCGCCCAGCCGAAGTGCGTCAGGAGAGTGACATTTGTGATAATCGCTGTTTGATGTTTGAGATGTTTACTTGCGAGCTGACAGGTTATTATGTGTGGTACACAGATGGAAAACACAGCGCCGTTCTGCATATTAAGATTTCGGTATTTGTTGTGTTGGGCTTTTATTTCATGAAATTACTTGAAAGGGAAGCTCTTTAAATACTTTTTGACCAACAGTGTCTTCTTATATTATATGGATGATTATTTATCTTTTCAAAATAAATCAGTCTTTTAATGCATAATTTCTAGTTGTAAAATGCTTAGACCCCCTTTAAAGTACTAACAAATCTCCAGATAATGTGTCTGACTCATAAGTTATTATAGTGATACCTCCATTATTATTTATTAAGAGATTATCAGCTTTCTTACTTACTAACCACCCCCCCTGTGACCATATAGTTTTAAAGATGTGCCAATTTCTCAATAGGAAGATACACTTCCAGTGAATGTAATCCAAGCAGGATTTAATGTAGCCTGCAAAGCAAAAAAAAAAAAAAATTTTCTTTTTGGAAACAAGTTTTCTTATTTTACAGAAGATGTGCCTCTCTGTCTCTGTCTCTCTCAGGTTACTATGGGAAAGGCTGCACTGACGCCTGTCATCTGAATCCATGTGAAAATGAGGCTCACTGCCACAGGAAGCCCACCTCTTCCCATGGATACATTTGTGACTGTGGAGATAACCACTATGGGCAGTACTGCCAACACAGGTACACACACACATACACCCACACGACTGACGCAACATTTGAACTACAGCTTACCTGTGAGGTGCCAACCCAGTCTACAGGTCTTTCTAGTCTATAGCCCATCTAAGCTTCGTTCAGTTATGTGTGTGTCTTGGTAGCTTTAGTTCAGCCTTGTTGCCCCACATCTCCAGCGGTCCATGTAATCCACTGTGGGATGGGCGCAGTCTAAAGTTGTAACACACACACACACACACACAGACACACACACTCTAAGGTTATCTGTGGTTATGTTAAACTGTGTGAAGTAAGCGTGACCCCGACCTGACCCCGTGCCTCCTTCCTGCCTGTGAAATCCACACAGATTAAGATTTATCTCATGATCTGCTCGTTGTGTGAGTTTGCGTCCCAGATGATCGTCTTTGATCTAGTGTGTCTTTTTTTTTTTTTTTTCACAAAGACACACAGTTTTGGCTGCTGGTGAAATCTCTGTCTACAAGTCTGTTTCTCCTATAATTTCCCCAGAAATTCAAAGGGCCTTTAACAGCATGAAAGTTTTAGAAACAGTACTCCCAAAGTATAAAGTTTGTCCAAATATTTGACCAGTAAACAATCAGAGTAATATGACTAGCAAAACAACATTGTGATTGATTTATGAATTTTGCACAGTATGTAAAGCAAATCATATGCATGCATGTGCACATAGTTCTTCCTCTTTTTTCCTAATAAACCAAATGGCTCATTAATCATCTTCACTTATAGGTTGGGAACATAAACTCCACCATCATGAACATGTCTCATTTTCCTTTTGCTAAGTTGCCACCTACTAATGCACTTTTATTACATGAGTAGTTGATGGAAAAAAAGATGATAAAATCAGTAATGGATTGGCTTTTTATATCATGGCTTCTTTCATTTGAGGATTTGCTGATTTTTATCATTTTAAGTTTCATATTTTTTTTTGCCTTGTCAGAGTACTTTTAAAGTACTTTTAATCCTCAAGCAACCAAACTATTTTAGCACCTAAAATGACCGAGTGGGGTCATTTATGACCACATGATATTTTACAGAGGATTCCTTCTTTAATGGCCATGTTTGTATTTATCGTACCTATACCATTTTCTTTATCTATGGGCAGATATTCTGAAATAGTCTAATTAATTAAAAATGGTTTTCAATCATCCAAAAAGAAGTTAACCCGACTCATCTCTGTCAGTTGAGCTGTGTTCATCGTCACTTTACCTATCTATCTATTAGTCATAGTTCCCTGCAAAGCATTACAATGCATTGATAATATTAAAAACATATATATATTTCTGTACAAAAAGTTCAGCTGACTAACATCTTGAAACTGAGAAAAATTAAAAGTTTTAGCAGTTTAAAGCAAACATGAAAAATAATCGTAAATGACTTGCCAGTTTGAACACATTTCTCATTTAGAAAAGACCCCTACAAGGCATATATTCATCAAAGCACAGCTGGAACAGCTTCTGCTTAAGGCCCTGTCTTTGTTTCTATCCACCCTGAGTTATGATCAGACAAAGTATTTTCCATTTAAGCTGCCGAAAATACACAACAGGGAGAGTCAACCCTGATATTCTATTACGATCACTTACATCTGACTTTCCTCTCCTAAACTTCCCACAAGGTGCAATTAAGGGATGTGCACAACAGTCTGCATTAACTGTGAGAAGCATCATCTCCTCAGTGAACCATTAGACACAGAGACCAGGAGGAAAGCACATTAAGTGAGATGTGAGCAGTGATAAGTGCGGTGAACATAAAAATTTAAAGAGTATTTCTAAGGAGCCGAAATTCAGTTGCAGTGTAGTAGACTGAGAAAACAGATTTTAAAATGAATGAATGAATGCCAAACTTAATAAACTTAATAAATATTATAAATGGGTGGAGAAGGAGCTGTTAGATTGCTGTTCAGTGTATGGCTGTGCCAGTAAAATGGAGTTTCTGACGCTTAAACATTTTAAGTTTGTGGGTGTGAAGGAAGTATAATACACACTCTAAATCTTATTATTAAAAGCTAATCTTTAAATTTTGGATAACTTTTCATATCTCTGGGTGTGTGTTTGTATGTTTACCTTCACCTTTCAATACTAATAATTCCTCACAGTTCGATTCCTTCCTTTGCTTCCTTCATTTCCTACTTTTTTTCTTTCATCTCTTTGTTCCCACTAATTATCTAGAAATCAGAGGGTACGTTGAATCCTTTGAAGAACGATTAAAAGTTTCTGACAGGCTGTGTTGCTCAGTTGGTGTTTTTCTCTTTTATCTATCTTGTCTTACTGACTCTGTTTCTGTGTGTACGTGTAGGATTGATCATCAGTGTCCCAGGGGCTGGTGGGGATCTCCGACCTGTGGACCGTGTGACTGTGACACCAATAAAGGCTTCGATCCTGACTGTAACAAGACCAGCGGACAGTGTCATTGCAAGGTAACCAGGGGACACACAAAGACGACAACACACGCTCTGCAGGTTTCATGCGTGGTTAGAATGCTAACTAACATGTTTATTATGTCGCAAAGTGCATAGAAAGATGTTTAGGCATTTACCTTTAGTGGAGGTAGAAGATGCAATGAAAGGCGATGGAAATAATGTAAGTGTGCTGGATTATTAACTTAACACTAAATGCATCATCAGATCTTTCGTGGATGTAACTAGGTGTCGTATTAGAGGGTTATTGGAGGTTAGCACAGGGAGAACTGTTTGCATGTTCTTCCTGTGGGTGTGTGGGTTTCCTCTGGGTATTCTGGCTGCCTCCCACAGGCCAAAGACATGCAGTTTTAGGCTAATTGGATGTGAGAGCATTTGGTTGTCTGTCTGTCTGTGTTAGCGACCTGTCCAGGGTGTACCCCGCCTCTTGTCCTATGACAGCTGGGATAGGTTCCAGCCCCGTGACCCTAAGTTTGATAAGGGGTTAAGAAAATGGGTGAATGGATAGGTTGCTGTTGTATCCACAGCTCTACAGAACAATCACAGCCATTTTTTGCGTAAAGTAAATATTTTAAACTGTCACATTTAAAATTTACATTAAAAGCACTTAATGGGTATAGCTCCACTGATCACCTAGACCCACTCAGTAAACATCTCTCAGGTTGATAGGCTAATGGAGGTGTGCAGACCACACCAATCATGATCATCCCTACTGACATTTCTGATCTGTAAATACATGTGTGCATTGATATGCATGTGTGTAGCCACCATGTTTAATCCTGTTTTATCCAGGCTTGAATGTGATCTTTTGAGCCTAAGCTTTAATCTGTGTGATTTCCCCTAAATCCACACCTGATTGATACATGGCACACACGATCACAGATGAGGCCAAGGGTTAGATAAGGAGGTTTTACTGAACAATCACTATATTGAATTCCAGCTGGCAGTATGTGCGTGGGATAAGGGTCTCTAAAATGCTCTGTCCTTCCTCTATAGCTGATCACTGTGTTGATTTGACCCTGGACAAAGTAATTAACAACAATCTAGACTCAATTAGAAGTTCTTTTATTCTTCTTATTGTTGTGCCAACACAAGGATGCTTTCATTTAGCCTACGGACATGCCATTCAGGTCGAGGCAAGTATAACAATGGACATCTTAAGGTGGTTTGTTCCACAGTGAGCAAAGTTTAAAATGGCAGCTAGTAGTTGCCCTCTTTGTAGATTTATCTGTCTATACGTCAACAAAAAATTTGATTACTTTTGGATGTCCTGCAAAATAATTGTAGTGTTAGGCCCCAGTAACGCAGTCCTAGAGACTGGTCAGTGACCCCCTGATAACCACCAGTCACTAGAGAAAAATGCGTACTCCCCGACCGATTGGTGAGTGATTGTGGAAGGTTGCTTGCTGTCCCCAAGGCAAATTGGTCGCAAAGAGGTATACGGTGCTACACTGAAAACCTCCTTGCGAGTGCTTTGGTTGCTGGCAGATCATCTGTACTGTGCAGCCACAGTCACCTGGAGTCTGTGTGGAAGACGCCAACTTGTCTGCAAACACTCACCAGCTACTCGCTAAGCTGTGAAGAGTGCAACCCAAACTGGAAACAGAGACCATTTGCCTACATGCAAATACAGTGCAGTACCCTCTTTATGACCGATTTCACCCAGTGACAGCCAGCAACCTCTTGCCACAACCGGTTGGGGAATACACATTTTTCCCTGGCAACCTCCGGTTGTCGACCGTGTGTTGAGGCCTTAAATATACTCTGTATTCTCAAGCTGAGCAGACTAAATAATTAAATCTAATGCATGGATCGATGCTCTTCATGTTTCTGTTATACACTGGTCCACGTTTGGTTCTCTGTATATTCTCACACTAATACATGGACATATAATTGTAATACATTGAGAAATTTGTCAGATTGAGATTGATCTGTGATTGATCTACCATTGCATACCTTGTCCTTGTGTGTATCCAGGAGTTCCACTATCGTCCTCGAGGCTCTGACACCTGCCTGCCATGTGACTGCTACCCAGTGGGTTCCTTCTCACGGGCATGTGACCCAGAGACAGGCCAGTGCCAATGCAGACCAGGCGTGATTGGTCGCCAGTGCAACACATGTGACAACCCTTTTGCTGAGGTCACAAATTCAGGCTGTGAAGGTGAGAAAAAGAAGCAGATCAATGCATTTTGTCGTTTGCTTTTGTTAACTTTTAGCTTCTTTTCCTTTAAAAACAACGAGCACCAGTGGGGACTCTGTGGAACTGTGTGTTTGTTTATGTTCATATTTCAAACTTGGGAAAATTATGCACCTCACTGTTGCCTGTCAAGATTACTTGTGTTTACACAACAGGGGGCTACATCATTCACCCATTCATCTGTTGATGTGCTCAGCATCACATCTCAGGCGTCACCGCTTGGGGGTGAAAAAAATTGAATAAATAACTTCAGTAATTCCAAAACTCTGCCTAAGGGCAAGTAATATTAGAGGAAGGGAGTAAATCACTTGCAGAAAACAATTTGCTCTAAAAGCTCCTTTATTTTAAAAATGTGTCACTGTCTTTCAGCTTGTTTGTAATTCATTGATAAAAAGAACCAAATGAATGAAAAAAAATCAGCTGTTTTTTCCAAGATGGATTTACTATTAAACCTTTCTGTGAAGTCGTATTTTCCAACAGTTGTCAAAACTATTTCATCATCTGTGTATCTTTTGTAGAACTGTCAATAGGCCGGGGGTAAACTACAGATAAGGTGTATAATTTTTAAGATGGGTTCAAAAGTGTTCAAAGTAAATTATCTGTAGAGACAAAGTGAAATGAATGAAAATAATGAGCCACTTCTGAGCTTCCACCATATTTACTTATCATTGTGTAATCATAGGATTCCTGTTTCTACACTGCTCTGTCTTTTTGAATATAGTCGTGTTTGTCAAGCCTCTGCCCAAGTCTGGAAACACAAAGAAACTGTTAATTATATTCATCGTCCATTTAACAGCTTCCAGTTGATTTTCTCTCTCTCCCTTTTTTTCCATTCTGTGCAGCTTTGTCAGTTCCAGTGTACCCACTTGTAATTACTTCTTTTAGTTAGAAACTGGTGTTTTATTCTCTCACAGTCATTTTCATTTTCTTCTCCGCAAGTCAAAAGAAAAACAAATTTTTTTGTACGCCATGAGTGATGTTTTGTTATGTTTTTAAATGGAAACTGATAAGGATCTTAACTGCTGTTCTCTCTGCAGTCATTTATGATGGTTGTCCAAAGACCATTACTCAGGGGATCTGGTGGCCTCGGACCAAGTTTAACCTGCCCGCTGCAGTCCCCTGCCCCAAAGGCTCTGTCGGTCCGTACACACTAACACAAGTGCATTCAAACACATTGATATGGATGCATGTATTAATATATTATTCATGCCAAGTCCTTGTGGGGAGAGATGTGTAGAAGTTTCTTTTTTCTCCTCCTTACAGGTGCTGCCATCAGACACTGTGATGTGGAGAGAGGATGGCTGGAGCCAGACCTTTACAACTGCACCTCACCTCCATTTGTGGAGCTCAATGCTGCTGTATGTAGACTACTAATGACAGTAATACAGTTCATAATTGGTCTTTAGGGGCCTTAAAAGCCTCAAATCCTGGATAAATCTGTAAATATAGTAATATTAATTATAATAAAAGGGCAGCACAGTGGTGCAGTGGTTAGCACTGTCACCTCACAGCAAGAAGTTCAAATCCAGGCTGGGGCCTCCCTGTGCTTGCGTGGGTTCTCTTCAGGTGCTCCGACTTCTTCCCACAGTCCAAAGACATGATGTGAGTTAGGGTAATTGGTGATTGTAGACTGGCCGTAGGTGTCTTTCTCCCTTTGTCAGCCCTATGACAGACTGTCCAGTCTCTTGTCTCATGACAGCTGGGATAGGCTTCAGAGTCGAGATGGACTAAAAGGACTGATATCCCCTCCAGTTTATTTGTATGTTTCTTTTTAACTCACAGAAGCCCAGTGATTAAAAGGCTAGTTCTTAATGTCTAAACTGAGAATTTCTACTGCAGGAATATTTAAATTAGGTTTAAGTTAAGTTTGCTTTTTTAAACCGCAACCATTATTTTCAGTATACAGCTGAAATGCTTTCTCAGTCATTACCAATTTAATTCGTGTCTTGAAGTAATTCTGAAAATTATTCAAGAACAGATTTGCCTTTTGAATGGAACAGCTGAAATGTTCATTCGTGCAGGATATGTCATCCGGCATTAAATCTCTTCATTCATTTCTTAAATGTTTTTTCCTGTGTCTGCATATTTGTGTAGCTTGATTCTCTGGAGCGCAATGAGACAGAGCTGAACACCATCATGGAGAAGAAGCTTGCCCACCAGCTCCGTGATGTAACCGAGGCTACCGCCCGGCTCTATGGCAATGACCTGCAGATAGCTGAGCGACTGCTGTCCCGCCTCCTTACATTTGAGACCCAACAGAGCGGCTTCGGACTCACTGCAACCCAGGACGCACACTTCAATGAGGTAAAAATTACTTTTTTTTCCTTTTTTTAAAGATGTCTTCACACTCTCCTATTGGATTCCTAACAAACACATACTCTGTTTGTGTCTGTGTGTTTTACACTAACATTTCAATAGATGGGGGAGAGATGTGATGATTGGAGGCAGGTGTTGAAACAAATGAGGACATATTTGCCATTAACAGCAGCTGTTTACTGGCTCTTATGATTCATCCTTTCTTTTCTAAATCTAAGTGAAATCTTGTTAAAGAGTGGACAGCAGCATTGACGCAGAAGAAACAATACAGTGAACAACATCATGAGGATGATTCAAAGATTATTTGTAGGTATATTGATAAAATGTCACATTCATTGACCAGATATTGGGAAAAGCAGAAATTAAAGGATGCTGAAACTATAGATAAAGTGCAAGTTTGGAAAGATTGTTGGAAGAACATGCTAGATAGAGAGGTGCAAAAGTCGATTTTTGATGTGTGAAAATCGAAACATGTTCTAAAACTCAATTTATTAGAATGTCAGTGGAGACAAGTGTAACTCAACAAGCCGATCATTAAGGAGAGCATCCAACTAACTACTGTAAATGTGCCTTTGTTTGAGTTTGAATACTGTGTCATGACAAATTATTAATAATATATGCTCTGTTGGTGTGTCATTAAATATTACAATGAAACATTAAGTTGTAAGTTAAAATTTTATAGAATAATTGAGACTTCCGTGTTACTATATTAGTGCCAGTAACAGCTACAAATCTGCTCAGTATCTGCCAGAAGACATAAAATTGCTGCTGTTATTTAAAACTCTAGATATGATTGATATACTATACCATTATGGGGTACAGACCCAGTGACTAGCTATTACAACAAGATGTCTTTTCTCAGAAATGGGAAGTAATGTTGCTATGGCGATGCGGTGATAGTAACTCGTGAAATATGGCTGCATGTCATCTCTGCATATTAACTGACAGAATCTCGTTTTACCTGATGCGATGCCTTCAGCTGAGGATGCACGAGCTGACAGAGGATCATTTAAAAGAAAAGTTGGCATTTTGACATAAAGGAGGTAACAGACATCTCTGTTTTATTTTGCCATAAATATTTAGGCTTATATATCAGACTTGGCTGACAAGGAATGAGCTGTTCCTGTTCCATACATCACAAGTAAGTGGCTGAAGAATACAGGAATGTAGGACCCCCTCCTGCTAGCTCAGTTTGCGGGTTCGTGTGCCAGTAATTTTCAACCTGCATGCTGACATGAAACTGACAGCTCACTTGCTTATAATACTTTCGTGCGGTAGTTGCACTTATTTTCATTCATGAGGTGAATTCAAATCGCAATTTCTGTTGGAACGCTTTTTTCTCCATGCCAGAAAAAAGCGTTCCAGTGTTGCAGTACTCAGCAGAGTATTGCAGTGGTAGTTGTAGCAGCAATAGTCGTAAAGTATGATGTGGAAACAAGTGATTTTTCATGGTTATGAATGGTAGTCTCACGACATTTTCCGTCTTTAATCTTTAACTGATGACTTGGTTCCAGCTTTTTAATGCAGCCGGGGTGTGATTTATTCATTTTAATTAGGGGCCATAGTGGGCAATAAAAAGCTGTATTTTGCTCCAGTACAGTATCCACAGCTGACACAGGGATGCAATTCATAATTTATGCTAACAGGGAGGATTTTTAGCCACCCGATGGTATCTATTGCTAGTTGGTGCTGAAACAGACCAACTGCCAATAGAAAGTGAGTGGTTGTATTTTATTCTCACATAGTCTGAGCAAAAAATGTCACGTGTGCCAGTTTAGATGTTAAATTTCTCTAATGCGTACCCCCGGTGTTTTGCCAGTGACATTTGCTTTGTTTCGCTATTGATTCTGCATGAGATGTTTGTACTAGTCCTAGTTTAAGGTGTGGTCTTTATGTTACATCTGAGCTAGAAATCTTGTGGCTTAAGAGGAAGCAAATGCATGCTGACACACTGGAGTAAGAGTTCAGCATGTCGTCACCTTTTTTTGTTGTTGTTGTTTTTTAAAGGTAATCTTAAATCAGTGTGTATGAATTTGTTGTGGCACTCAAAGGTATCGCAGTACACATGCAGTACACATAGACAGTTGCTATGGCAACCCAGCAGCAGCATTAATGATGTCCTATAGTGAGTGAAAATAAAAACCTTTTCCTGCCCGTTTTTTCATTTAACCTGACAGTAAATCAGAAACATGGCCATTAGGCCTTCAGGATTGCTTAGTGGGTTTTGTAGTGTCGCAAAGCCGGTTTACTGTATATTGCCACATTAGTACAATAATGGATATCGTCAGCTCAGCTCACCTGACTTGTAACCCCAGCCTCTGGCTCTGAAACAGTCGTGCTGCCTACATCTAGTCATCTGGAGTTAATGAGGTAGCTTTGGCTTATTGTGGCATCACTGAAGTGAATCTACAGGCTGCCCTTTTTTCTCAACAATGGAAAATATATATCTGATAATACTTGACACCTCATTTTAAACAACAGCAGCTATTAGGCAAGATGAACAGGTAATGCTGAACACAGTTACTATAGTAACCCAGTGGCGGTAATAGAGCCCTGTGGCTTCAGGAGAAATGAAGGAAAGCAAGCGGGAAAGTAGAGTTTTCACATCAGGTATGTAGCGGGGAATGGAAGAAGATGAAAACCTTTCGTGTTCAAGCTGTGATCAAATCCATCTGAATGCTGCTCTACTGATGGGCAACAAATGGGGCTCTGATTTTGTCAAGTGCATGGTAACGCTGTGACAGAATCTTTAAAATGTAGTTGTAGTTTTTCTTAAATGAAGAGAAAGAAGCGCTGAAGGGCTGAATTTAGAAAGACAATTTTTAAAATTGCATGTTACCAAAAAAGTAACATGCAAAGTCTCTGTGGAACTATCAGGCAAGAATTATATGTTAACCTGTCATCCATACTGCCTCTCTTTCAGCTTTTGTGAGTCTTTCTTTCCTTATTTCAGGCATCTGCCTCTTTTAAACTATTCTATTTCATTTTCCTTTTTTCTCGCGCTGTTTCTTTTCAATAACGTTTATATGGGCTCTTGAAGGACACTTCAAGGAGCTTTTTTCCCCCCAGTTTTTCCCAGTTTTCTCTAAACAAGACTACTTGGGCTGAGGAGGCCATAGATGGTGGTTTAACAACTGGGTGTGTTTTCTAAGAGCACATAAAACATTTTTAGTCAGAGAATAATTTATTGATAGCAATTTTCTGACCCTCTTTGAGCCAAGATGTCTCACTATACATGCTGAGACACTTACAGTCCATATTAACCACTACAGAGATCATCTTCAAAAAGTCAGAAGGAGCTAATAGGTGTAACATGACTCAACAATCTTGCAAGAACACTGAAATGATATTTAACAAATAACAAGCACAAAAAACTAGAATGATCCAATTTTTTTATGATGCCGTCACATCATTCATTTTCCTTTCAATCCCTTTCCTCACTTCATTTTTCCATCTCATCACAACTTTCCACCTCCCTACCTCTGCACCTTCTGTCTGTGGCTTCTCATCTCTCTTATTCTCTCTTTTTTTTCTGCCCTTTTCACTCACTTATGCCCAATCCCTCTTCTTGCTTCTCCCTTCCTCTCCCTCAATAATTCACTACATTCTTCATATGCTGCACTGCATGTACTTTTCCTTGTTTGTCTGTCAGTTGTGTTACATGGTTTTTTTTCTCCCCAGAACGATATATGACACTGCAGGGCTTTATTGGGTCTAGTGCAATCTGACTTCAAGGAATCATAGTGAGCATTTTTTCCTCCGTCTCTCTCTCTCTCTCTCTCTCTCTTTTCCTGATATTACTCTTTGTTCTGACCCTACTGCAAAGCTGTGAAGTCCAGACTAATCTCTAAGAGGCCTCCATCCGTAGTCACCAATTCTCCATAAAAAGCAATGACATGGGAGCACTGACAGTGGTAAAACTTGCTCTAATTGGGGTCAAGACTTGTTCGAGTTTTAGCTTGGAATTTTTATCACGGTTCTGGTCAAAGCAGCCGGACAAAAGGCGTGACAATGAGGCCTGCTTTTCCTCTCCTCAACCAGAACCAGATTCTCAAGTTCTGACCTTTTATTCCTCTTTTGTGTCTCTCTATTAATCTTTACTCTCTGAATCGTCTCCCCGTGTGCCTTCACCATCTTTATTTTCTGTGTCCTCCATGAATTGATGTTTTATATTGTTATGCTGTGAGTGTGTGTGCCTGCCTGCATCTATATTTTAAATGCTCTTCCATTATTTATCCTAAAAATCTTTCAGAACAAGTAAGAA
>VUQI01051830.1:0-15916 GCA_015106735.1 Paratilapia polleni | reverse complement strand
GGGGGGTCTGAGACAGCAGCCTGTTTGAGAGGCCCTTGAATCCTATTTAAAGAAGTACAGGAAAGTGCTGGAAGCTGCTCAACAAAGAGAAGCCACCCACATTCATGTGTGCATAAGCACACTTACCTTTAGCCAAAAAGAATGCTCCAGGTTGTTGTTTGTGTCAGACTGGGCTGTGCACGGGAACCAGGCATCGGTGGGCCAATTCTCACTCACCTCCAGGTGCTGGTACCTGCAGAGCTGCACACAAAAGAGGGGGCAGCAGAGCAACAAATAATACCTGAATTAAAGTGTTCATTTACCTTATCAAGAAAATGCATGCTATGCTAAAAGGTTAGGGAAAATAGACAAACAGGCAGTGGAAATTACGTGCATAGTACATTTTCTTTAGCTCAGACAACACAGGTTCCATTCTTATTCCAATCTTCAGAGTTTCTTTTGTGTCAATCATGACCAACTTCTCCTCTTTCATCCATATTAATTCTGATCTTACTAGAGAACAATATTATTAAACTATAAGCTAAAACTAAGTGAAAACAAACATTTCAGTCAACTGAAAGCAACTAGACTGTAGAGAAAAACGAAAACTAACTGAAACAGTTTTGTGTGCTTACAACACTAACTAAAATAAAATATACATGAAATGTCTTTAGTTTTAATCCCTGTCAGCATCATCGGATTTGTCGCTGACGAGGCTTTGGTGTAAAGAAACTAGGCTAACACTGAGATCAACAAAAACTCAACTAAAACTAATCCTTTTTAAAACAATAAAAACGAAACTGAAATGAGCAAACCCAGTCTGGAAATGAACTAAGCTGAACTAAAGTGCAAAAAAACATTTAAATCTGAATAAATTTGCTAGGAAAAAAAAAAAAGTTATGTCACACATTCCAGTTTACATTACGTTTGAATAATGTGAGTTTAATACAGTCCCACAAAGTGTGAACTAAAAGGAGCTTAAATTTATCTGGTAGTGAAGTGTTTGACCGGCCATGCTGACTTCATCATGACATTTTGATTTGTTGTGTTTATGCACCTTTCCTCATACAGATGCTGTAGTGTGAAAAATCCCATGTTGTGTGCCAATTCTAAAATGCTGGAACCAGTGTGTCTGACACCAACAATCCTCCCATGATGGAAGTGGCTTAAATCATGTTTCTTGCCCTGCTGAGCAGATCTGATTTAACTCTGCTTTCATTTTTGCTTGTGCTTCATATTGTATTCGACCTTTTGTCTCATACTCACTTGTGAGACTGTGAAATAGTTTGGCTTTTCAGCAATGATGGTGCTAAGAGGCCTCATGAGGTTACAGACATTTTATGAGATGTCTGTATTTTGTATTAAAGTTGCAAAAAGAGCAAAGGAATGGTGTGTTATAAACTCAGTGACCACTTTATTAGGGACACCTTGCTAGTACTGGGTTGGACTCCCTTTTGCCTTCAGAACTGCCTTAATTCTTTATGGCACGGATTCAACAAGATGCGGGAAACATTCCTCACAGACTTTGGTCCATAGTGACATGATAGCATCGCACAGTTGCTGCAGATTTGTCAGCTGCACATCCATGATGTGAATCTCCTGTTTCATCATATTCCAAACGTGCTCTATTGGATTGAGATCTGGTGACTGTGGAGGCCTTTTGAGTGCAGTGAACTCACTGTCATGTTCAAGAAACTGGTTTGAGATGATTTGAGCTTTGTGACATGGGGCATTATCCTGCTGGAAGCAGCCATCAGAAGATGGGCATGGGATGGACATGGTCAGCAACAATACTCAGGTAGGCCGTGGTATTTAAATGATGATCAGTTTTTATTAAGTGTGCCAAGAAAATATCCCCCACACCACTACACACCACCCCACCAGCCTAAACTGTTGATACAAAGCAGGATGGATCCATGCTTTCCTGTTGTATACTCCAAATTCTGACCCTACCATCTGAATGTTGGAGCAGAAATCAAGACTCATCAGTCCAGGCAATGTTTTCCAATCACCTATTGTTCCAATTTTGGTGAGCCAATGTAAATTGTAGCCTCAGTTTCCTGTTCTTAGCTGACAGGAGCGGCACCATGTGTGGTCTTCTGCTGCTGTAGCCCATCTGCTTCAAGGTTTGATGTGTTGTGAATTCAGAGATGTTCTTCTGCATACCTCGGTTGCAACAAGTGGTTATTTGAGTTACTGTTGCCTTCCTATCAGCTGGAAGCAGTCTGGCCATTCTCCTCTGACCTCCAACATCAAAAAGCCATTTTCATCCAGAGAACTGCTGCTCACTGGATATTTTCTCTTTTTCAGATTCTCTGTAAATCTCTGCAGCCACTGTGTGATGCTATCATGTCAATATGGACCAAATTCTCAGAGGAATGTTTCCATCATCTTGTTGAATCTGTGCCACAAAGAATTGAGGCAGTTCTGAAGGCAAAAGGGAGTCCAACCCAGTACTAGCAAGGTGTAACTAAAGTTCCCGGTGAGTGTATCGTGCTGAAATATGTAAGGCTCCATGAATATGGGTCCTTGCTTCAAAATCCATATTTTTTTAAATAAAATATGTCCACTTTTCTTATAACTTCATATATCAGCTTAGTGTTCAATAACATTACAATAGAAAGATTACTTATATAAAGCAATCCATAAAGGCTGCATCAGCTTCAAAATTACTCTACACACTGGTAATTGTCATTGTTATAAATAAGCACTCAAGGCAGACTGTGTTATAATCATCAAAATGAAATATTTAACATTAATGTACAGGTCTGCATCAATGAATGAAGAAAAGACTGGGCTAATATTGACTATTTATAAACACACTGTCTTGTACCAGAATATTTAAAACAATAAAAACTCGAGACAGTCACCCCTCTTTGCGAGACCATCATATTCTGGCATCACGTCTGATGTTGAAATAAGCAGCACAGAGGACAGATGTTTATCCGTCACTCGGGATCTGTAAGGAGTTGCTCACATTGAGAGTCAGTAACATAATTCTACCTTTTATTGATTTTTTTAAATTTTTTTTGGAAAGATGTTTTGTTTTTCTTTTAAGATTGTCTTTTATGGGCAAATTTAGCCCATGTGTGGTTTATAAATACATGAAACGAATGTGAATTCTCTAGAATCATGCTATAGCAAAGATCAGTGATGTCTGATAAGTTTGGTTTTACAACCTGTAAACAAGAAAAATTTTAATTATCCTACTTTGAGGTTCTGGATATTGTCTTTGTTTTATCTAGGTGGTGAATTTGGAGAATTTATGCTGAAAAATAGATTTATCCAGAAATATACCAGGCAGAGGTGAGTTTTTTCCACAGTGGTCTCCATGTTGACTTTATTGTCATCTGGAAGTCTTTTATGTGAGCTGTGGTTCATATTTCATACCTTTGTAAGTGATGGTTCCCCAGTGGCCGCATGGGCCGGGCAGCGGTTGGGGTCCTGGTGAGAAGCTGTGGCAGTGGATGCCCACTGGTCAGTGTAACCCAAAGGTGTAAAGTAACCACAGTCCTGAACACTGGAAGTCCTCTCAAATTCCTCACACACACCGTCACCGTCAAAAACATAACACTGGCTGGGTTCACCTTGGGAGACAGGGAAAAGAATGAGAGAGGAGGATTTATGAAAGAATATAAAGCCTGGTTTCTTAATCTGGCAGGGGATCCACTCATCCCCCACTGCTAGACTCTCATCCAAATCTATTTGTCAGTGAACCAAATCTGAGCAAATCTATTCTGTATTTTCGTTGGCCACTTTTAATGTTAGCCACGTCAGCTCAACCATATCTGACTCTCTGTGCTGTCAACAGACTGTAAATTATGCTAAGAAATGAACTCTGACTTCAATTAATTATTAAGGATTACAGTAATTTGGTGATATTAACAAGCAGAAACCTAATATGTGACTTGGTATCTGTGGATCCCCGAGTCACAACAGCAGCATTGTAACAGCATGCGTTACAAGAGACTGTCCAAGCAATGTTAGACGCGCTCCAAGCCTGGTAGAAAACAAAAATACAGACAGAAATATGTTGTTTTTTGTTTTACTGCCTCTCTTGCTAAATTTAGAAATATGCTTCAATATGAACTCAACTTTTACTAACTCTAAAAAATTCAATAACAGTGAGAAAAGGGGAAAAGAAACTGTCCACCAAGAATGAAAGTAGCAGTAGTTTTCATAGCATAATTTCTGGCCAGTTAACAGTGTAGTGACAGGAAACTAGGGCTGACCAACTGATTCTTAAACTCTTGATTGACAAATATGCTCTCTCCAATATGTGCATGGGACAATATAAAGGGAATTGCATGAAATGTCATGCCAACAATCCAGCTAGTAGCAGAACTACTCACATCTTATGGTCATCATCAGTAGAGACACTACAGCAAAATAAGAAGTGAGACTAAAAGTTCCAAACTGTCTCATTTATTGGCCTAGGTTTATCATAGGTTATCAAGCTGCACGTATTAAGCCTGACTCTTTATTAATGTGCCATGGAATAAACTCAGACGGAGGATTTTGATGAAAAGACTTTTAAAATGGTGATGAACAGGTTAACAGATGAGGTCAGGCAGGAGTCTCTGTGGACTAAGATGTTCGCAGATGACACTATGATCTGTATTGAGATTAGGAAACAGGTGAAGGAGTGCCTGGAGCAATGGAGGTATGAAAGTCAATGGAAACAAGACAGAACACGTGTGTGAATGAGAGGGAGGCAGGTGGAATGGTAAAGATGCAAGAAGTACAGGTAGTGAAGGTGGATGAGTTTAAATAGCTGGGGTCAACCATCCAAAACAACAATTTAATTCAGTTTTATTTATATAGCGCCAAATCATAACAACAGTCGCCTCAAGGCACTTTATATTGTAGGGTAAAGTTCCTTCAATATTAGAGAGAAAATCCCAACAATTACACGACCCCCTATGAGCAACCTCTTGGTGACAGTGGGAAGGAAAAACTCCCTTTTAACAGGAAGAAATCTCCGGCAGAACCAGGCTCAGGGAGGGGCAGCCATCTGCTGCTACTGGTTGGGGGTGAGGGGAAACAGAAGAGAGACAGGACAAAAGACACACTATGGGAGAGAGCCAGAGTTTAATAATAACTAATGATTAAATTCAATAGTGGTGTATAAACACATGGAGAGTGAAAAGAGGTGAGTGACAAAGAAATGCTCAGTGCATCTTGTGAAGCCGTCTGCAGCCTAGGCCCCTTGCAGCGTAACTAAGGGATGGTTCAGGGTCACCTGATCCAGCCCTAACTATAAGCTCTATCAAAAAGGAAAGTTTGAAGCCTAATCTTAAAAGTAGAGAGGGTGTCTGTCTCCCAAATCCAAACTGGGAGCTGGTTCCATAGGAGAGGGGCCTGAAAGCTGAAGGCTCTGCCTCCCATTCTACTTTTAAATACTCTAGGAACCACAAGTAAGCCTGCAGTCTGAGAGCGCAGTGCTCTATTGGGATAATATGGTACTATGAGATCTTTAAGATATGATGGGAGTGTACAAACACACAGTACACAAAAGAGGTGAAAAAGAGAGTGCAGGCAGGGTGGAGTGGATAGAGACAAGTATCTGGGGTGGTGTGCGACAGAAAGGCAGCGGCAAGAGTAAAAGGGAAGGTTTACAAGATGGTAGTGAGACCTGCCATGATGTATGGATTAGAGACAAAAAGCCACTAGGTGGAGCTGAAGGTGGCAGAGTTGAAGATGCTTAGATATCTTTTTGGGAGTGACTAGGAGGGACAGGATAAGAAATGAGTATATCAGAGGGAGAGGCTCAGGTTTGAGCAGTTTGGAGACAAAGTCAGAGAGGCAAGGCTGAGATGGCTTGGACATGTGCAGAGGAGGGATAGTGAATATATTGAGCAAGTGATGTTTAATATGGAGCTACCAGGCAGGACAAAACAGGAAGACCACAGAGAAGATTTGTGGATGTAATGAAGGAGGACATGCAGATGGGATAGGGTGAGATGGAAGCAAATGATCTGCTGTGGCAACTAAAGGGAGCAGCCAAAAGAAGAAAAAGACAATTAAAAAGACAATTACAGTAATATGTGATAAAATCAGATAGTGATTATACTTAGTTTCTCCAAAGATTAAAGGAATGTGCTCCTTAGCCAAAAGGGTCCTGAAGTATTTCAAAGGTAAAGCGTAGAAGAATTTTGGACTTTGCTACATGTTAATTATTCCTCCTGTAATACAGCACACTGTGAGCAATGAACATACGTACAGTGGAGTAGTGAATGTGTTACAGCAGTGTCTCACAGAAAGTGTGGAAAGTGGCTAATGCAGCAGGTATTCATAAAAAAGGGCGGTAAACATTACACACTTCAGACGTTTGGCCTCATGAACATGTGGACAGCTGCAGAGGTCATACAGAGAGAAAGACAATGCAGCACAATTGGCTTCAATTAGTCAACGGAAACATGTTTCTGATAAAAAGCAAATTAGGCCTACACAATTCACTGCCATATTGTCCTGTTTGGCAATATCAGACTAAATGAACTCAGCAATCACCCCACCCCTGTTGTGGCTACACCTGTGGAAAATGATTAAGTCATTTTAACTCCAAGTCTTGTATTTATCAGGCTTGACAAAAAGGAACTGATTGACAACCTTTGATTTCAAGATTAAGACCATCTGTTTTTCATTTAGGTTCTGCATGCTGTATCTGTATTGTGCAGCCTTTATTTAATCAGGCATTTAAAATAACAATTAGAAATCCGTAACCTCAATAAAAAAGACAAAATAAAAGCTGTTCTTCTTAAAACCATAAAAAAATCCATCTTGTCCATAGCCAGTCTGTAATGGGATGGCTTTAAAAGCAGTTGGTGAAAACAGAACAGAGACACAGATGCGGCATAGTGGGAGTTAACTGGGTCAAGCAAATGTGGCAAGAAAACCCAAACAAATATTCTGTCTATGACTAAGAAGTACAACTGAATAATTGGTTTTAAGTGTTGCAATTTGTAAAAACCTGTTTTTGCCAAATGGTTTCCTTTCCTAGTCATGATGTCTTTTATTGTAAAACAAGAGATGTAATAACTTCAGTCACGGCATAGCAAGCCCTGGTGGGAGACAAGGGGGGTGAGGGGGCTGTTTCCCCCTGACAAATAAATTGACTGGATGATGGAAATTCTAGCCTTGTAACAAGCTTAAACGGTTGAATAACTACCATCCAGCTGCCAGTGGAAACAATACAGGGCCTGAAAAGAAAGCAATGGTCAAACTGTCTCATCTCAACTGACCCATCACACCTTCTTAGTAATATTATGGATTTTTTTTTTTAATTGACCGAGGAGTGTCTAGCAAACAGTCCGTTATACAGAGTATGAACTTTGAGGCTATGGAGGAACACCACATACCACAACAGTACAGCTGATTCATTTATTATTGACACTAATGTGTGCACTCATCCAGCCCAAGTCTTTCAATGAGAAACAGAGACTTGTTGGCAAGCCTGTGACGTGACATAATGAAATCGTGCATGGCGTTCACCTTCTTTGTGCCCTCTTATTGGCTCAGCTCTTCCTTGCTGCACTTTATGAATGTGTTTACCTAACTTCAAAGTAAAAAAAAAAGAAAACACACAATGACAGAGGCTTAGTCCTCAGCCTTGTGCTTACAATGGAGTGTTTTGGGTAAACCCCCTTCCATGTTGTGTTGTGGCCTGTCTGCATGCTTCAGACTGGGCGAGGTGCAGATACAAAGTGTTGTTGTCCTGTGGTGGAATCACAAACAATAGGGGCACTCTCTGCGGCTTCTTTGTTTCTTTCTATGTTTGCTACATGATTTTGGTACTTTTTGCTGTTTTTTAACCACCTGGCGATGGTTAACTGAGCAACAGTTGGCCCTATGGATGAACACTATCAGCAAGACGTGGCAGATCCGCACATGGATTAAGCCTAGTCCAAGACTAAAAGAAATCTTCATAGAAGATCTCTATTGAAATTAATTTATGGACTAGAATTAGGCTTAATCTATACTCTATATGTTGGACTGATATGAAAATCAGTGTGTTTTTTAAAGCTCTTGTGCAAAGGATGGCCTTTAGATCAAGACTATTGTTCTGTACATAAAACAGAAAGTTTCTAGTCACAAAAACCTAGTCAGCCAGTTTCCCAGATTTGGACTAAGCCTAGTCCTAGACTAAAGGAAAACTGACATTTTTGTTCATTTGGAAACAGATTGGATTATTTGAAGAACGGAAAACAGAACATCAAGGCCACATTTTCAAGGTTTAAGAGCCTTAACAGGTGAATCTTTTTGTCTCTAACTAAATCTTGAACATGGACCAAGCTGCTTTATAGCAACCACATGACCCACTGAACCACAGTTTAATCTTTGTTAAGGATTTTCATCTCACCACAAATCTTTGTTTGTTTATTGCATATATTAGAAGAACAAATTGTTCTTGTCTAAACCTCCACAAAGCTTAACCTTCCCTACAACATAACCACAGCGGCTTTTTCCTATTTCTAAGCTTCTTATTGGGTCTAAAAACTATAGCCAAGAGAGGACAAGAAATAATGAACCTCACCACCCCTCTTGCATGAATTGCTTCAGGCGGTCAGAACTACAAGGTGGCCCTTCAATCACCTAACTGTGGGGTTATTGTACAACAAATGTCAGAAACAAAGCCTTTGACTGTGTTTATGATCCCTGACTGAAGAGAGCTGGCCCTCTGCTGCAGATGTGACTTGATAACAAAAAAATGTATTACTTATTTTAGATGAAGGATATCAAACAGAATGAAAAATGGACACTGTGTCCAAAACACAAGTGTTATTATAAGCTAATTTTTCCAATCCAAAACCACAACATGATCTTTGATAGAAATCAATAAACTTCACTTATCAATATTCCAAGGCCTTTGTCGCTTGCTTCAAGTCTTATAAAGGCCAACTCTAAATTAATAGAGAAACATGTCTGACATGTGTTTTGAGACTGAACTGTGTACTTCACTGCTGAAAAGTGTTTTCCGGATGTTTCTTTGCCAGCCTCATGTCAAAACGCTTTTCTGAAAAAGACTTGCGACTACTTTTCACCCTTTGGCTCATCTGTTTTCTCTTAGGTTGCTGTGATGTTACATTAATGGTTTGTGGAATCTGTTCAAGCCAGAAGCTTTTATGTCTTGTAAATTAAATTTGATTGGCTTGATTTTTTTTTTCTCTCTCTCTCTTAATGCTGCTGCGTGCACAAATGATAGATTTCTGGCCATTTAGTGACTGCTCCTTTACACTAAAAGTTTATATGGTATTCATGTTTTACATGTAGGACAGAGGGCAGAGTTGGCGGGTTTTATGCATGACAGTAAAAAAAAGTGTTGCTTTTGTTCTGAAAGAACCCGAACAGTCTGACAGGCTTCCAACTTTAAACTGTGTGTAAATTCGAGAAACAGCAGAGACAGTGAATGGGACTCACTATTACATTTGAAGCCCATCTCCTTGCGGCATTTCTTAGAGCAGCCATCACCATCCAACAGATTACTGTCATCACACTCTTCTGTCCTACAGAGAGAGGATCATCATCAACACTGTCTTGTGTAATTAGTCACCATTGTTATCAGCATGTTAATATGTAATATGTACCCCTGTATGAGGCCATCCCCACAGTAAGATTGCCCATGTGTGTAGAGAAGAGGTGGGGAAGGATCACTGAGCAGACCATCTGCTTCCACCTGGATTGTATACTGGTACTTGACTCCCTGCATAACAGACCTGAAAAGAATAAGAACAGAGACAAGAAATGGTTTTGCAATGTTTTCTTTGGCATTATAAAATTATTACAGATGATTCTTCAAAGGCGCATTTACCCAGATTCTTACTGCGTTGTGTTATGAACTGATCATATAACATTTATAGGCTTAATTATAAATGGGTTTGACTCAGTCAATACTTAATAAGCTAAGGATTTTGTGGATAATCGTGCCAGTTTGGTGAATGAATTCTTTCAGGAAATATTATTGTGCTATGTAGGAAGGAAGTATTGTATTTATTGTTTTCCCAAACAGATTCATTCTGCATTCATTCTGATGAATTCTGCAACCAATCGCCAAAAAAGTGGAATTTACTCTCACTGTAACCTTGCAGTATCCAGTGACCTTAAAGCGTCATAGCAGGAAGTGTGTGTAACAATACCACGGCTCCTGTGTCTGGACTATTGATCTGTTTTGGTGTGCTGAGTCTATAAAAAGACCATCCTCCCTGTTTTCTTAGCACAAATAAACTGCCTCTGTATCCACCTGGGGTGGACCAGGAGAAGCGCGCAACTGCAGTATCTGAGGTGTGTCCAATTTCACCGCACTCTAGAAATTTCCTTCATTAATTATGCATCAGTGAAGGAAATGGAGAAAAACTCCCTCATTCCCTGTTTGTCTGTACTGTATCTATATTCAGCTATATCCTCCACCCTTCTGCCACAACTCCTCTCTTCCTCTCTGTTCTTAGAAGCCTCTCATTACTTGATAATATACAATAATATTATTATTACAGTTACGACACAACATAATTATGTTGAGGTCTTTTTTTCCCTTTGCTTCTGCTCCCTCCACCCATGTATTCTCTCCTAAACAACAAACAAAATTCATTCATCATTCATCATTTTTTTCAGAATGACATCACATGACATCAGAGAACATCTCTTAAATCTGCATGCTAAAAACAAGTACAATTGCTCAGTTTACTAAAAATTCAGTGTGAGTGGTAAAAGGCACAAGGTGACAAATAATCTCTTAAGGCTGCGGTATGCTAAACTAAGTAGCCAGTACAAAGATTTATTCAACCCTGATTGTAGGAAAAGCAGTTTACAGTAGTTCTGTATGGTCTCACGAAAAGGCGGAATGAAGTCCCTGACATCACAGAGAGGGGTGAGGAGTCACCTGCAAATGGGAAAAACTCTGCAGCAGTCTTTCACTCGTGGAGCTGCGTGTCCATACACACCAAATGTGATTGAAGAATTTTTGGGAATAATGAAAAGAAAGAGGTGGAACAAGAAGTTCAAATTGTCCGAACTTTCACTCTTGCACAAACCTGGTTAATGCACGAAAAGGGCACGACTGTCACTTTCTGAAAGTGTCAGAAATGGTCAGGTGCATGCCCTCTATTTCACTGTTGCAAAATTGTGACTGTTTGTTCATTTGATGAGCACTTGTTGGATATTGGAAGAGGTTCTGTGTTATTCACACCCACTTTGATTTGTCCAGCTGTGTCGAGGTGAAAAGGAGCCAGAGTTTTAACTTTCTCTCTCTAGCTCTGTTTCTTTTTTTTCTTTTTTTTGTTTTACTGTTTTAGGTTGGGCTATGGTTACAGACAACAGATAACTGATTGGGGTTAAGGATGAGGTTAGGTTCAGCTTAGAGCAAAAGGAAACGCGCATCAGTGGCGCAACACACAGGGAAACAGGCTGTTTGGAACACTTTTGGTTTCCAACGCGGTCAGACAACATGCTGCATGTACCACAGCAGTAAAGCATAAATTGATTCTAACTGTATACATCCTCACTAAAGGCAAGAGACAGTATTTTTTTTCAGCTTTTGTGTTGTTCATTCATTGATTTTAAAACGATAGGCAATGAAAAGAATTTCCTTCAATGTGCATTTGTGGAAAAAATGTCATCTGTAGCTTCACATTGGATATTAATATTGTGGGCTTTTTTTTTCCTTAAATTATACAGTCGTGCATGTCCTCCTTTCTGCTCTGTGTTGTCGTCAGCTTGCGCAGATCATGGTGCAAGTTCTGCAGGAGGAAATGGCCAAGGATCTGATCCAACAGTCACTGGTGTTTATGGCCTCTGTTGCTCACATTTGGTTCATATTCCAAAAAAGAAAAAGATCTTCCTCTGCTTACTTTGCTTCACCTCTGCTGTGGTGTTGCCTCCTTCTGCCCCTGTTACCACTGCTCGCCCACACCTCTTCCGTCACCAACAGTATCCTCCACTTTAAGTTTCATTTCTTTTCCTCAAACCTCTATTCTGTCTACACCTCTCATTTGTGTCTCTCTGCATGCCTGTATATCTTTTTCAATTGCCACTGTCCCTCCTCCCCTCTCCTCTTCTTTTTCATCTCCCCTACTTGCCATTATCCCACCCTCCCTTACTCTCTCTCTCTCTCTCTTCTTTTCCAAACTCATTGCTCTTAAACTCTCCCCTCTCCTCACATCAACCCTTCTCTGCCCTCCTCAGTCCCACATAGCTCAATTCCCCCTGGTTCCTACATCTTTTTGCACTTACACAGAGCTTGTGTAACATAGGAGATGTGTTCCGTGAAAAATAAACTGTTTTTGAAGCTGTGTCCACCTAACATCACCCCCCTCCTCTGTAAAACAACAACAGCTTCCCAGAGAATCACAGTGCCACTGCATTTGAAATCATTCCCAAATGATCTCCAATCATGTTCTGCTGTCACTGCTGTCATGTCCTGGCGGGTACTTATCAGCTTTTGGTGTATAAGAAAAGCATTAGAGACATTAAGGGTATTTTTAAGGAGGGCTGTTATTTGATGAGATTAAAAAAAAAAACAAAAAAAAAACACTGGCTTGTGGATTTACATTTGGATTCCAGTAATCATTTGGACACTCCACACTAAGAGACAGGATACAAACTGATTCATCTTAACCTTGAAACTTCAGCAAGCTTTTGATTAAGTATATGGTTGTTGAAACAGATTTGGATCGGTAGCCACACTCGGCATCCCCATGTTGGAAACATTTGTGTTCGGAGCTTTTCAAACAGAACCAGGCCCAAACATTTTAAAGAGACAGATATCTGCGGATCAGTGGATCCGAAGACACACACATGCTATGCTGTGAAATTCGCACTCAGCGCTGGCCTTAAATAACTTTTTTTCCCCCCCTCTTCACCTTTTTTCCTCAGAGCTGTGTGTGGTATTAGCTGTTACCACTTCATCCATAATATAACATAGATAATATAGATATTAATCTCATCAGGGAATCAGGAACGTCAAAGGAATTTTGTGTGGTTTGAGCAAAAAAAAGAAAAGCATTCTTGTTAACTGCTGCACTGCAAATCCTTGCCTGATCTACAAATAAAGTTTTCTATAAACACATTTTGCTTGATGTAAAATAGATGTTCTTGATCAAGTTCACCTGGCTGTTAAAGCTTATTGTTACACAACTACTCTGTGAGCGTTGAGGGTGAAGAGAGAAGGGATGATATTCACTTATAAAGCAAAAACACTGAAATGTGGTAAAATTCGGTTGTAAGCTTGTGTAAAGTAAATGCATGTAAATCAGTGGTATGCGTCAGCCTTTACCTGTCAGTGAATGTCTGCTGGCTCTGAGGTAATGGGGCTTTATTGGGGAAAGGTGGCTGACGCTGAATGTGGTAGAGCAAAGGCTGGCAGCCAGAGCACAGAGGGCTGCCAAGGCCTGAAGACAGCATGGCTGCATCGATCTCCATTTTCTCATCAAAGGTGCAAAGCTTTATGGCAGCGATGGCGACGCTGTGGGTGTCAAGGCGTATGGTGAGGGGCAAATCACAGAACACGTGTTGTGGTCCCAGGTTAATACTTTTCCCTGTGTCTGTGATCAGCTCGATGTTGGCTATGGCTGGGTTGTCTGCGACAGGGCAAAAGAATCGTGAATTAATGTTGATCATCTCCATAGCAAACAGGAATCTCCAAGCACCTGTCTACAACTTTTAAATTTCAGTTGTTTGGGCCGTTGAAGGCTTTTCAGCTTGATCGCTTGCTGTCAGTGCATTTCTTAGTAACCCTCATCACATATTGTTTTATGGTTCTCAGCATTTCACACAAACATACTTTTTGATGATTTCCCATCCTTTACTATTTTAAGTCCTGGGGAGTAATGCAGCACATCTCCAACAAAGAAATTTCCCACTTAGGCATAGATATTGTATGGCTGCAAAATTAGAACCAGTTAAAAATTAATGGAATGAGATTTCTTTAATGGCTTTCTTTCAGTTTAGTCTAGGATAAATGTGTTTCTTCTCATATTGCTGCCACCACCCAGATGTCTGGAGGTCAGTGCCCCACCTCTTCTGATATACAGCCATTTGCTCTTTATAAGACCTGTAGCATTTAACACTATCAGACATACCTAATATAACAAACTCATGAATACATTGGTTATGGAATGACACTTACTCGAAGAGATGTAGGTTACCCAGAGAGTAAGGCTGTGTGGGACAATAGGGTGGAGGAATCTCAGTGTGAGGGTGCAGCCCTCTGTGTCTGGACATGGTGACGTCACATTAGTGTCATAAAGGCTAAGCTCAGGACTCCATGCCTGGAGACTGGGATCACAGGGCTGTTCCACATCAGGTGGTCCTGGAGTTAACAACATCACACAGACACACATGTTGGTGCTGATGTATTACAAGTGCTCTCAATGACTTCATTATTCCATAACTCCAAAGCAGGGATAACACCATGTATACAGGAACTCTAATCCTGATTGAACTATGATGATTGTTAGAAACGAGGTAGTGAACCTTCAGTTTACTCCATAAAAAAAGTACACCATGGACACTCAATATATTGAATATCTGAGTTGAAAAATATGTTTTTAGATTTTAAAATGACCCACTCTCACACCTAAATGATGTTCTCCCAAGTGAAGCTGCTCTTTAACAGCAATGAAGGGCTGTGGTTTGATGCATGGGTACCACTTGCATCACTGTCTGTTGTCTTGCAAAACAGAACAGCTCTAAAATGAATCTTTTTCTCTTCATAAAGATTCAGGAAAAAGGATATTTCCAGGAATGTACTTCATACTACATGCTTTTCCACATGTGGGAATTTGTACAAGGTAAAATGAGGCATCCCACGCCTGGCTGTTAAACTGAACCAATCAGCTGCAACAACGATAAAATATGTATCTCTGTAGCTGTCTATTACAAAGGCTCATCCGTACTTTTGTTTTCCTCCAGAAAACAAAAGTATGGATGCAGTGAACTTCACTCTGGCATTAGCAGGTGAAACATCCAGAGACTGCTGTTAAAAGCCCAGCTACAATCTTGTTAACACTGATTTTGATATTTTAGTGCCTTTTTAGTCTTAAATGGTGTTTGTTCCACCTGTATCTGAAGACAGATGTAGGCATATAGACAGACATGTGCCCAGCTGCTGGTTGAGATCCTTGGGCAGGACCCTACTAATTGTTTGCTGCCTGGACCCCTCACTTGTGGAACTCTGCCTTAAGCTCTCAGGCAAGCCAACTCAGTGGCCTGTTTAATCATATTAAAACTATATTGTTAATATGTTATGACTATATTCTAACTGATTCTATTTTCTATTTTTCATTTATTTAAAATACTTTGTAGCTTGTTTTTTAAAGGTGCTCAAAAAATAAAGTTTATTATTATTATTAGGGCAGCACAGTGGCGCGGTGATTAGCACTGTTGCCTCACAGCAAGAAGGTCCTGATTTCAAATCCACCATCTGAAAATGGGTGGATGGATTATTATTATTAGTAGTAGTTGTAGTAGTAGTGCATTACATTGACAATAACTCATATCTAAACATTTTACATGGGTAGTATACTCTGATCTATCAAAGTCCTTGTAAACATATTTTCATTATTAGCTTCTTCCCACGTAGAAGGGGACGTTCTAAAGGTTCTCTAAATGTGATGAGCATCCCAAACCTTTAGAAATCATTGGGATGTTCCTGAAATGCCCTATTTTAGTTATGAAAATATTGCATTTTAAATTTTGCTATACGGCTATATAGATGACATTCCATTTTGGTTATTTAATGGTAACATTATAACATTACATAGAGGAGATCTGGGACATTTAATCAGTGTTCCCTGATAGTTCCCAGTTCAATTCAATTCAATTCAATTTTATTTATATAGCGCCAAATCACAACAACAGTCGCCTCAGGGCGCTTTATATTTTAGGGTAAAGACCCTACAATATTAGAGAGAAAACCCCAACAATCAGACGACCCCTTATGAGCAAG
>VUQI01051823.1:0-10429 GCA_015106735.1 Paratilapia polleni | reverse complement strand
CTGGATCAGGTGACCCTGAACCATCCCTTAGTTATGCTGCAATAGGCCTAGGCTGCTGGGGGCTTCCCATGATGCACTGAGCACTTCCTCTTCATTCACTTCCTTTCACTCTCCATGTGTTTATACACCATTTGCATTTAATCATTAGTTATTATTAACCCTGTCTCTCTCCCATAGTGTCTTTTGTCCTGTCTCCCTCTGCTCTCTTCTGTTTCCCCTCATCCCCAACCGGTCGCAGCAGATGACTGCCCCTCCCTGAGCCTGGTTCTGCCGGAGGTTTCTTCCTGTTAAAAGGGAGTTTTTCTTTCCCACTGTTGCCAAGTGCCTGCTCATAGGGGGTCGTCTGATTGTTGGGGTTTTCTGTCTAATTTGTAGGGTCTTTACCCTAAAATATAAAGCACCTTGAGACGACTGAATTGGCGCTATATAAATAAAATTGAATTGAACTGAATTGAATTATTGCACTGTTTGGATTCCTCCATCAGCTGAAGTAAAGGTCATCCAAATCACTGAAGCTGTGGTGAATGGCTATGGATAATTAATGAATCCTGACCACCCTCTGCACCACTTACATAAAATATGGGTTTATGAGATTTGCAAATCATTGCATTCTGTTTTTATTTCCACACAGTGTTCCATCTTTTTTGGAATTGGGTTTTAAATACAGAATGATACAGAAAAACAAGGTGCAAACCACTGGTTACACTCAGTAACAGGAATGACAGATTAGACTTTGCCAGAAAACATCTAAAAGAGAAAACTTATTTCCAGGAAGAAATTATTTGAAAAGATGAAACCAAGATTAACTTGTACCAGAATGACGGGAAGAGAAAAATATGGAAAGGAATAGCTCATGATCCGAAGCATCCCACATCATCTGTCAAACGTGGCGGTGGCAATGTCGTGTCATGTGCATGTACAGCCATGTGAAAAAGTCTTATGGAAGTTTTCCATAGGAATTAAGAGGGTAAGTAGCAGCTAGGTGCTGCTAATCAAATGCACTTGATTAACTGATCATCAGCAAGTGTGAGCACCTCGATAAAAGCAGATGTTTTGGCAGTTTGCAGGTCTGGAGCATTCAGGTGTTGTTAACACAATGCAACAATCTTCCCATGAGTGTCCCAGTAAATTCCCCCCAAGGTCAGACCATGCAATGCTCAGAGAAATTTTCAGACTCTGCAGGCCTCAGTTAGCATGTTAAATGTTAAAGTTCATGACAGTACAATTAGAAAAAGACTGACAAGAAATGACTTCACTAAAATCATTGCCTGGGCCAAGACTTTTCAATCTATCCACTCATCCACACCTAGTGCCGTTAGAATCACCAATTAACCCTTTATCACTCCAAATCCCAATGTTTCTGCTTCTCCTCACCCCCTCTGGCTCCATGTGTGCATCGATTCTCATCTGTGAATGAACTGTCATTGCACGTGAATTCTACTGATGTACCGTAATGTTCTGTAAAACTCGTCTTCTCATCTTTCAGAAACCATTTGAATTTGCTCTCTAGCAAATTCAAATGGTTTCTGAATTCAAACGGTTTATTGACCGTCGGACTGGCGGCGGGCCCATTTTATACGGGCTCTTGAAACGGTAATTTACAGTAATTTAAAGAGCCCTTGTAAAATGGGCCTGCTTGCAGTCTGACTGTCAATAAAGGGTTAAGCTAACAAGCATGTCTTTAGACTGCAGGAAAAAACCAGAGCACCTGGAGGGGACCAGTGGGAGCCCAGGGAGAACATGCAAACTCCGCACAGGAAGGCTCCAGCAAGGTTCAAACCCAGAACCTTCTTGTAACCACTGCACCACTGTGCTGCCCACTGTCAACTGCTACTGGGTTTTGGAAGTACAGATTAGCATGAAAAGAGTAAGTAAGGTAGCAAGTAAGTAAATAAGGAAGGATGGAAGGAAGGAAGCCAGAAAGAAAGATACACAGAAATAGTGGCTTACTCACTTTCAGTGCCAGTTCAGCAGCATTTATGTTGGGGTCATACAGGATGGGATCCCCAAGGAAAGTTCGAAACTTCACAGGAAATCCACCATAAACAGGAGCTATAGGGAGACGAAATCTCTCATATACCCAGCGGAAAAATCCTAAACAAAACAGCCAGGGAGAGAGCATGTTAAATGAATAAACAGAAATACAGCAGTTTACATATGAGTTCAGACTAATAAACAGGTTACAATCAGTAGACTTCTGGCTGGTGATATTTTAGTCAAGTATGGTCAACGCCATCATGTTCTAAAGACCTCATAACCAGTTCCTAGTCTGAGTTCAAGAGACACTCTCTACTTTTAAAGTTAGGGTTCAAACTTTCCTTTTTTATAAAGCTTATATATTTTTACTAGGAGCTGGTTATGAGGTCTTTTTTACTCCCAGGTGCTCATAGAGGACAGTCAGTTTGTTGGGTTTCTATCAATAATGTTTCAGGGTTTTTAATCCTACAGTATGAAGTGCCTTGAGATGACTACTGGTGACTTGGTAATTTAAATAAAAATCTATTAATATCTATTAATATGTATCATTATCATCATTAAGCCCCTGTGTGCCATTGAAAATCCACTGTTTTCCAAAACTGAACCACAGTGTTGCACTAGGTGACATGACCCTCATTATCATGAACACTCACACTTCAGTTTATTTTGACTCAGATCCACATACACTGTCCTGCTGCCCCAAATGCTCCAACAGAATCGGGATTTCTGTGTCAGTACATCACTACATTAAAACACAGAGTGTGTATGGAATGATCAGTTCTATGTGAATGTGTGCTGTGTACACTTGAAGGTGCGTTCCATCAGTAACCCCGGGAATACACCGGCTCGCATTCCAGCTCCAATGCGGCTGCTGTAGTAGATCACATCCACTCAAAGTAATGCTTGCAATTCCACCAGACACACAGCACACGGTTCTCAGCTCAGTGTCAGTTAAAATAGCACTGGGTCTATTTTATATGGAAGCCGCATCAAGCTGCACCAAGCATCTAAGGAGGGCAGGAAGTAGGACACAGGAATGGAAATGGACTGGCATTTATATAGCGCTTTTCTAGTCTTACTGACCACTCAAAGCACTTTAGACTACAAACCACATTTAACCACAAGTTCATGCAGTGCTATATTCTATACACTTCATCTACCTCTCATCTTTGACCAAATGCTACGTGTCTGAAATGCTCCCAGTGTGATCTGAAGTCATGCAAAGAATGACCCGGGAATACAGCAGGTGCATGTCTCTGTGTCTGATGCAGTTTTGTTCCATTCTTTGAACAAAACTGCATCAGACACAGAGACATGCACCTGCTGTATTCCCGGGGTATTACTGTAAGCTTCATGGCGAACTTACTGAGTGTTCCCAGAGATCTGAATCCTTCCCGCACATTTTGAGTAAACATTGGAATTATTGGCTGAAAAACAGAGAGAGCAAGAGGAAGAGATGATTAGAGAGGAGGGCTTTCTACCACTCAATTCTGACATGGAGAACAATCACTTAGGGATGGGATTCAGTTGCATGTTATGGAATCTGAATCCAGTATCAAATCCACTTACTACATACCAACCCAAATAATTTTTCCTTAAACTAATTTAGCTCAAATCTGTGATCAGCTCTTGTGGCAGCAATTAACTAACATTGAGCTCCATCCTGAACAGAAGCTTAGCAGTAGAATATCTGAAATGTTGATGATTGATTTACACTGATCAATGCTACACAATGACAAAGTATTAAAACCACAGAAATTGAATTTACAACCTACTACTCATTAACATGCATAAGCCACTCACAAACCATGATTTACTAGTTTATAACACAATACAGTGTCTATGTAACTGATGCAAGGACATTTAAGTGCTCATAGAGTCTTTGCTAACAGCTGTACCTCCTCATTATGAAATACTTGTATATTTGTATTTGTATATATATATTTGATACATAGCTGAAAAAACAGACACCAATTTGTGCTAAAACCATCATCAAATGGGGAGGGTGTGGCTGCTCACAGCACAATCTAAATGCGTTATAGGTAATGTAGTTCATTTTTATAAAAATAAATATAAATCACTATCATGAGTTCCTTGACTTTAAAAAATGTTCAATTAATGTTGCCTACGCTATATAACAAAAGGATTCATTTACAATTTATACAGTAGGGCTGCACAATTATGACCAAAATGATTATCCTGATTATTTTTACTAGCAAAGGCTAGTAAAAATGCGTAGCATGCACAAACTAAATATCAAGAAACGTGCGCACAGTGAATGTAGTCATAAAGTCGCCGTTCGGTGCTCAATTGAGCTGTCAAATGTACAAATATATATGATTGTGGGATCTGTATAAAATATTTTTTATAGACGGTGGCACTCACAGTGCCCTAGGCAATGTTTACGCAAAGTTTAATCAAGATTGGTCGAGTTGTTTAGGAAGAGATAGGGAACATACAAACATACATACATACATACAGATCATTATAGTATGATGAATACTGAGATTGTGATTATTTATTGCGACTATTCCAAAATGTTTTTATTGCACTGTCACACGAACATAACACTGCTTTAACATTCATGTTGTGCTACATTCCTGCTAATGTACAAATCTTTGCATCAAAATAAAACTGGTCCTCCTTATTCACCTAAATTAAGTGCATTATTTAGAAAGAAAAAACTGTACCAAAACTTAACACAAATGAAACCAACAGCACACTGCTTTCACCTTTACACCATGCTACATTCCTGTTAATTAATCTTTGCAGACTAATGAGGTGTTTATTCACCTGACCTCAGTGCATCTTCTAGAGGTGAAATATAATATAATATCAAGTCTTTTACTCCATTCATTGTACCTGCATGATGGATGTGAGCAAAACTCGTAGCAAAGTACTTGACAGCTGTGAGATCCCTCTCTATTTCCCCTGCGACATTTTGCACACAGTGCAAAACGCCGCTATATTCAAAACAACAACAGCGAAAAATAATTGCATGAGGGAATAACATAGTATCTTTTGTCCAGTAAGTTGACCATTTTCCTGAAGCTTCATTACTCACCATGTTTATTAGACACTTATCTTTGGCCAGATGGAATGGGATTGGTTGGTGATTTCAGTGTGTCTTTGTGAGCTGGATGGATACGTTGCTGTGCTGTACAGGCTCACTTTTATGGACTTCTGAGTTGATGTTGGACGATTCACCTTAGCAACCATTGCATGGTGTTTCTTGGTCTTCATGCATTGATTATACTGTTTGTGGTGTGTTTTCAGGCGGTTGAATAAGTTAGTTGTGTTGCTTTGCGATACAGACACAACTCTACAGCACTCTTTGCATATGATTTGTTCTTGGTTAACATCACTTGCGCTAAATCCAAAGTATTTCCAAACAACGCATGATGATCCGTTTCCAGGAAGAAACTCTTCACCTTCTGCTGTACCAGACATTTGATTTTTGTTTCGACGGTCTGTTATCTGCTGCATATCTGTCTGTTAATGTAGTGTTAGTCATTCAGACTACATCCAGGAAACTTCATGTTGCACAGTGCAGGGAACAGCTGTGATTGGCACATTCAGGCACATGGTCAGGTGCTGACTTATGGAGCACTTCATTTGCTTTTGCTTTGTATTCTGTTGGCAGAGCACACATTTTCAATATTGTTCGATCATATTCATTTAATTGTGGGAAGCCAAAATCATCATTGAGATTAATTGTGCAGCCCTATTATACAGTTATTTATAAAGCTATTTAGGTTTTTATATAGCTTATAAATGGTCATTAAAAAGGTACTAAAATAATGTGTTAGTCAATATTGTTTAGTAATGACCTTCACATGTATGAGATAGAACAGACTGGTATTGCTGTGGCCTGCTGATGGTTCAGAAAACATTTCAAACCTTTATCACACTGTGCTGTGTGTGACTAAGTGAAACTCAAACAACGCACCACGTGAGAATCAATGGCAACCTGGGCGAAGCCTTTTCGTTTGCCCCAGAGAAGAGGGTAGGTCTCGTCACTAAACAGAGCTTCCCGTACTCCTCCCGGAGAAATCGCCAACAGGTGCCCATTCTTCAGAGCCCGCACACACTCCTCCTGTGGACCATGGATCACACTGAACACCTCCAACAACAATTTGAAACCTGAAGTAATGGGACAGGATGAGACAGAGTAAGAAACAGAAGGACAGAGAGAAGGTAGAGACAAGAAGTAAGACAAAAAGTGAGAAAACCAAAATTGAGTTTGTGTTTGAAAATATGTGCCATAAAACTTAACATGACAAACTACCAGGCATTCAAGAAATTCTGAAAGTTAGTTCTAAATAGATTGTGACATAAGTAAGCTACTGATATACTGCATCTGCAGGGCTGACACATATGCCCTATGTCCCAACAATGAGAAATTCTGTTTTTTTTTTACAAGGTTTATGGTTTGTTTTCAAAACTTCCACATGAGGCAGTGATTCTCACAAGCACTGGGTTCTGTTGGGCAATCTTATGAAGATGGTACAATGGCACGTGTCAGTTTGAGCTTGAATCTTCTCTTACACCCAAACTCTGACAGGGACGAGAACTTCATGCTGCATAGTCGGGTTACTGAGAACGGCCTCTGGCTTGGACACTGAGGCCTCTTCCACTGAAGACTACTGTTTGACCTCTGGGTCATAGCTGGAGACGCAGTTCTCATCAACAGTGATGATCCACCCCACAAACGTTGGGTCACTTTAAAAGAAAAGTTGATGTTTGCTCTCTTTGTAAAATCTCAGAAGTCTAAGTGGTCAGAATAGGACTTGCAGCAGTGGAACAGCAGAATCGCTATAACGCACAAGAAGATGGCCTTGAAGAGGTGATCAGCCGTATTTAAATCAGGCATGGTTTTGCAACTCCTGGCAAAAAAGTGGAGTCACCTCACTTATAGGATGTTTATTCAACTTTTTACTTTGTAGTAAATAAACAAATCATAGAAATGACACAAAATTATTTTTGTTAAATAGCTGAACCTTCTGGCTTTATGAAAAATACTTAAAATATTTTAATTAAATCACAGATTTTTTCCCCAGATCAAGTAGAGGAAAAAAATGGAATCATCAACAAAAATAAAAATATTAGTACTTTGTTGCACCTCGTAGGCTTTTATGATGGGCTGAATTGTTTGAGGCACGGACTTCATTAATTAAATGAATTTCTAATGGTATCTTTCAGTGTCTGTAGCTTTAAACGGGAATGGCTACTGCTCCTCCTGCTTTCAGGATGAAGACTGTGAGTGATATAGAGAACCAGTCCAGCTTCAGGGACTGGCATGGTTATGTGTTGGTCGGACACACAACAAGTAGACAGCTTTGCGGACTGCTGTCTACATGTTGTCACCAGGGGGCAATGTGAAAAATACACTGTGTGCACAATTATTAGGCAAGTTGTATTTCTGAGGATTCGTTTTATTATTGAACAACTACAGTGCTCTTGGTAAATCCAAAACGTTAATTAAAGTCAAACCTGAATATTTAAGAAAGTAAAAGTGAGATTTTGGCTTTTGTAGGAGAATATCCATGTGTGCACAGTTATTGAGAAACTATTAGTGTACAGAATTATTATGCAACTAAATGAAAAATGAAGATTTTTCCCCATCTCTCTTGTGTATTTTCATCTGTTGAAGTGACAATGATAAACAAACAACTCTAAATTTACAAATAAACATTTCTGACATTTAAAAAAAAAAAAACAATCAGTGACCAATACAGCCACCCTTCTTTCCAGAACAGTCATAAGCCTTCCATTCATGGAGTCTGTCAGTTTCTTGGTCTGCTGACGATCAACTTTTTGTGCAGCAGCAACCACAGCCTCCCAGACACTGTTCAGACAGGTGTACTGTTTTCCTTCACTGTAAATCTCCTGTTTAAGAAGGGCCCACAAGTTCTCAATAGGGTTTAGGTCAGGAGAGGAAGGGGGCCATGTCATTATTCTTTCATCTTTAACACCTTTACTGGCTAGCCACGCAGTGGAGTACTTTGATGCATGCGATGGAGCGTTGTTCTGCATAAAAATCATGGTCTTCTTGAATGACGCAGACCTTTTTTTGTACCACTGCTTGAAGAAAGTGTCTTCTAAAAACTGGTTGGTTCGGCAGTTGGTTCAGGAGTTGATTTTGAGTCCATCTTCAACACAAAAAGGTCCAACTAGCTCATGTTTAATAACACCAGTCACAATCCAGCCACGGGTTCATCCATCTGGTCCGTCAAGAGTCACTCTCATCTCATCAGTCCATAAAACCTTTGAAAAATCTGTCTTCAGATATTTCTTGGTCCAGTCTTGACGTTTTAACTTATGTGTCTTGTTCAGTGGTGGTCGAGTTTCAGCCTTCCTTACCTTGGCCATGTCTCTGAGCACTGAATACCTTGTACTTCTGGGCACTCCAGGTCGGTTGCAGTTCTGGAATATGACAGCACTGGAGGATAATGGGTTCCTGGCAGCTTCACGTCAAATCTTTGGCAGTTAATTTGTGTCTTTTTTTCTTAACACGTTTCTTGTTCCTGTTAACTATTTGCAACAAAACGTTTGATGGTTCTGTGATCACGCTCCAATATCTTAGCAAATTCAAGAGTGCTGCATCCCTCTGAAAGACTTTTTTACAATTTTTTACTTTTCAGAGTTGGTTAAATCTCTTTTTTGGCCCATTCTGCTTGAGGAAAAGAAGCTGCCTAATAATTAGGCACACTTTGATATAGTGTGTTGATCTCCTTAGGCCACACCCTCTGTCATTACACAAATACACATCACCTGATATGCTTAAATCCAATAAGCATTCAAGTTTACACAGCTTGGAGTTTGAAAATATGCATAAAAATGATAATATGGTCAAAATACTCACTTGCCTAATAATTGTGCACACAGTGTATGTGGAACAACCATACTGTGGGCTGCTCATGCTTGACCTGTTTTTGGCCCTTCAGCCAGCTGCAACCAAAGTTATAAAGTACAGACAGACCTGAAGTGAAACCAGGTGTTAAAAAACAATGAAGTTTCCACTGCAGCCTGTGTCTACAGCCGCTGTCTGTGCTTTATCTTTGATTTTTTTTTTTTCATGCTTGTCACCTTTGTTATAGACTCCACTGTCACTCCCTTTCCAGTTCAGGCCCATTTTTAAACCAATCAGCATTCGACATCGAGCTAAGCGCCATTGTTTTTTTCTTGAGGACTGTACACAAGCACATCTGCGTATGTTCCACACCCAGAATCCTTCATTCTGCGTAGCCTAATACCTTTGCAAATCGACACAAACATGGTACCATGAATCCTGGATTATTTAGCACACTGCACGGCTGGCGATACAGACCTGAATAAGATAACATGTTAAAACACACACAGACAACACTGTGGTTACAAAAATACAGAGGAGCAGCTCGGTAAACATCTCAAGTGTGTTAGCAGTTCCCTGTAGTTTATGGGCTATGTTAATCTTGGCAGTTCATAGTTGTTCTGTTGTCTGACAACAGGAACCGATATACTGTACATGTAGATGAGAACGGCTTTATTATGAATTCGGCTCTATTAAAACACCGTATAAGCAAGTGTAGTCTGTAGGAGAGAAGCAAACAGATGTAAAGTTTAGCAGCACTGAAACACATAAAGCAATAAGATTACAGAGGAACACACAATCATACCTGAATTTCTTTGTAGTCTACGAACAAATTTAGAACTGCCTCAGACTATGCATACGAACACATGATGAAGGTCTGGCTGTCTGAGAAAATTTTAACACACATCTTTAAACTAAATACTACTAATACTACTACTGCTATTATTATTATTGTTACTGCTTCCTTTTGGTCATTATTTACAGTTTTCCAAAACACCACCAAGCCAAAAAAGTATTCACAATTACAACTAAATAAATAACAATTAAAAAAAAAAATTAAATTGCATGTTGCAAATTGCAGAAAACAAAATACTAAATGAAAAGCTGTAGGTGTTAACCTTTTAATTTAAACATATTCCAGTAGTCATTATCTTGGTAAATGGTAAATGGTAAATGGACTGGTACTTATATAGCGCTTTTCTACTCAGTTTCTGTGTACTCAAAGCGCTTTAACTACAGGCCACATTCACCCAGTCACACATACATTCATACAGCACTTTTATATACACTTAAGTGCTTACTAACATTCACACACACTCACACTCCGATGAATGCATCGGGGGCAACGTGGGGTTCAGTATCTTGCCCAAGGATACTTCGGCATGCAGACTAGGGGAGCCAGGAATCGAACCACTGACCTTCCGATTAGTAGGCGACTCGCTCTACCTCCTGAGCCACAGCCGCCCCATCCAAGGTATGTTCTAATCTCTGTAGTAAAATATTGTGGTCAACGGTATCGAATGCTGCACTGAGGTCCAAAAGGACAAGCACAGAGATGAGTCCACTGTCAGAGGCCATAAGTAGATCAATAGACCTTCA
>VUQI01051822.1:9714-21037 GCA_015106735.1 Paratilapia polleni | reverse complement strand
GCCTTCACACGCATATGAACTTGAGTGACATCCCATTCTTAATCCATAGGGTTTAATATGATGTCGGCCCACCCTTTGCAGCTATAACAGCTTCAACTCTTCTGGGAAGGCTTTCCACAAAGTTTAGGAGTGTGTTTATGGGAATTTTTGACCATTCTTCCAGAAGCGCATTTGTGAGGTCTGACACTGATGTTGGACGAGAAGGCCTGGCTCGCAGTCTCCACTCTAATTCATCCCAAAGGTGTTCTATCGGGTTGAGGTCAGGACTCTGTGCAGGCCAGTCAAGTTCTTCCACACCAAACTCGCTCATCCATGTCTTTATGGACCTTGCTTTGTGCACTGGTGTGCAGTCATGTTGGAACAGGAAGGGGCCATCCCCAAACTGTTCCCACAAAGTTGGGAGCATGAAATTGTCCAAAATGTCTTGGTATGCTGAAGCATTAAGAGTTCCTTTCACTGGAACCAAGGGGCCGAGCCCAACTCCTGAAAAACAACCCCACACCTTAATCCCAGTGGCGGCGTGCTTTACACCACTGCATCCAACGCTTTACATTGCACTTGGTGATGTATAGCTTGGATGCAGCTGCTCGGCCATGGAAACCCATTCCATGAAGCTCTCTATGCACTGTTCTTGAGCTAATCTGAAGGCCATATGAAGTTTGGAGGTCTGTAGCTATTGACTCTGCAGAAAGTCGGCGACCTCTGTGCACTATGCGCCTCAGCATCCGCTGACCCCGCTCTGTGATTTTACGTGGCCTACCACTCGTGGCTGAGTTGCTTGGAAGTGGTAGGCCACACCTGAATTCAATGATTTGGATGGGTGAATGAATACTTTTGGCAATACAGTGTATCCGCCAGGCCTCACTTTCATTACTTCAAGTGACTAAACTGCACCTCTCTACTCTGTTTGTGCTGTTGGTGCCTTTTGGAGCATTTTTAATGGAATTATCTGACAAGTAATATGTCTTGTTGTGCCAAAAGGTTTGTACATACACACACACACAAGTGATGAGTGGAAAAGTATTATTCTATTAGTCTGTTTCGCAGGACTCGTTTGCATGTATATGTATCTGTGCATTGCACCCATACGGTTTATGAATGCAGCTCATTAACGAAGCTTGCTAATGTTAGCTCATAAGTCAGCACTCCACCCTCTTGCTTAAATATGGTCACTTCTGGCTTAAAACCACCAACATGGTGTTGGCCAAAACACTGCGGTTAAGGCTTCAAAATGCAGAGTCCAAAATCAATGGGTGATGTCACGGCCATGTTTTATACAAATGGACTGGTATTTATATAGTGCTTTCTACTCTAACTGAGCATTCAAAGAGCTTTTTACTACAAGCTACATTCACATACTGCACTTTATTCTAGAGAGCAGGTCCATTGGTGAATGACCCACTCTACCCAGAGTCATAACCGCTCCCAATATACTACAGTCTATGCTCACAACAGCTGTCCAAGATGGGGCTCAAATCATGTCTTCTAGGTGGAAGTCATGTGAGCCACATCATCATAGAACCACCTCAGGCTGCTTTGCCATCCACCTACCCAGTGTAGCCAATCAGTTAAAATGTGATGCCAGGGCACCCTGGCCAAGTATCAGTGTGTGACAAGCTGTGAGAGAGAATGTGTAGTTATGTATCTTACAAAGGTTGATTTAGAGAACTCTGTACAACTATTGAATAATGTCACAAATATATCAGTATTTTTAAAAAATGATAAAGCATTGCTAAAGAATTGGACCAAACATTCCTCCAGCTTCAATCTAAAACAAAACAAAGACTAAAAAGTTTTTTTTTTATTGATTTTTATTGGCAGTTTCAGAGAATCACAACATGATCCAATTGCCTGAACCATTAAAAAACACAGAGTATGCATGTAATATGCAAGCAAGAACCTATGTACACAATCAAAATACATTATTTAATGTATGGGACATGTTACAACTCGAATACACTGAGCAGAAAAACATGTTAAACAGCTTCATGTTATACATTTTAAAAAACAACCAAAACTATTATAACATGTCAGACACTCTTTTTTGGGATTTTTTTTTTGGGGGGGGGGGTTAAGTCCACATTAAACACTCAGACAGCACTCGTTTCCTCTTTTAATTTCACACTCCAATCTCAAATCAGATCATCAGAGAATCTGATAACCGTGAAGTTCTGATGTTGTTGTTATAGTCTCATGGTCTTTATGATCAAAGTGGGCTTTCTTTAAAGATAGTGTGAGTAGCAGCCAATTAAAAGATTTAAAAAAAAATCTTTGGGGAGAAAAAAAAAACACTTTGACTTTGCTGTATAATATGCAGGAGACTCCAAGAGTGGCTAAAGAAGCTGCAGCTCGGAACAAAGCCTAGCTATTATATTGTTCTTAGGCGCTCTGCTATAATAGCAGGTTTAAAGCAGGTGGAAATTATGGTGATTATGTCCCCCACTGGAGTGGGAGACACTGATGTTTTCACGTCAAAGTCATTGTGCAAGGAGGTCGATGGGAGTCACCTTGTCAATAGCAGAAAGCTTAGGGCAGGATATCATGCTCCGTTAACACCCCCACCCCAATTCCCATCTCAACCTTCCTGTCATGTTCTTCTTTCTGTTCTCTCCGCCTCCATGTTTCCATCCATAATCTGATCTATCACCATCTCTGCCTGCTTCGTCTCTATCCTTCCCCTGGATGGAATCTGGTGAGTGTGTGTGTGTCTGACAGCGGCAGTATAGCAAAACTGCAGTATAGTAACAGCAAATCATAGTGTGAAGTGTGATGAGGGTGCACAGAGAGTGCACTTTTGGTGTTCACTTCAGTTTAAAAAAGTGTTTACTCTGTGAGGTCTAAGTCATCATCTCCAATAAGCCCAACCCTCGCCCTATGTTTCAGAGAAAAGCAGAAAGGAAAAAGACTTAAAAAAAAAAAAAGATGTAAGAGTTTTTGGTGCGTGTCAGAATGCTTTTTCCCTGATTGCCAAGACATGTGAGAATAATTTTTTTTAAAAAGAAAAAAAAGAAAAACATATTCTGATATCATAGGATTGGGGTTAGGATTAGGGTCACAATGAATACTGGACAATGATCTTTGATTATATTTTTAACAATCAAATAAGTGTTGGGAAGGGCAGCTTTTACAAACTAAGAATCACTGCAAAATTAAAGCCATTTTTATCTCTAAAGGACAGTTATCCACGCCTTTATCACCTCTCGGCTTGACTGCTGTAACTCCCTGTATGTGGGTTGTTCTAATGCAGTTGGTACAAAGAAAAGACAACACATCACTCCTGTTTTAGCTTAATCACACTGGCTACCTGTGAAACACAGAATAGATTTGAAAATGTTATTTGTTTTTAAAACCCCTCCGTGGATCAGCATCACAATATGTCACAGATCTTTAACATAACTTGCCATTCTATGTAAGGACCTGTCCAACAGTTGAAAAATTTAACCCTCCAAGGTCCAAATCGTCAGTGATGACCCTTTGCGTTCACTCTGTCACTGTCTATCACCCTGCCTAAGTGTCGGATATGGTGCTTTAATACTTGAATGGGAGCAAATCTTTGCAACCAGCCTAAACCAGAAGACTGGGGGTCTCTATAACAGCACATTAGAACAAAGACAAGATTACAAATCCAGTAATTTCTCATTGTCTACTTTCAGATGCACAGAATCCTGGCACTGTCTATCTATGTTTGTTTGTTTTTTTCCTTTTTATTTACATAAAATATAAATGATTAAAGAAACCATTTTCTGGAATGTGACAAATTTAATCCCATTATATGTAATCCATCACTTTCCAGACCTGCAAAGTCTTTTTTTATGACAAGCAATATGGGATTATATTGTTAATCTCAGCGCAGAAAATAAGGGGTAGCACTTACTCTTTGCTTGTGGAAAATGCACATCTTTCTGTCCCATAAAAAACTCAGACCTACAGGTTTAGTGATTTTCAGGTTTTAAGTGCTGTTAAAGAATCCCATGATAAAGAGTATGGTTTAAATTAGGCAACACCAGCAGAAACTTTCTGAAAAAACAAAAAACCCCACTGTAGTCAAACTTTATAAATGTTTAAAAAAAATTTTAGCATTTTATTCAAGATTTTTTACTTGAATAAGTTTTCTACTTAAAGCAAACAGGATACAATATTTTACAGTAAAACAGGAACATATTGCAATTTCAAAAAGTCATACAGGATCACTCTGCCACTCAGTCTACACAGAAAAAAAACATCTGATTCTCCACTGGAATCTGAATCTCCATGAGTCCAAGCCCACGCTGTGATCTTTATCTATGCTTTTAAGTGCGACAGAGCAGTCTGTCAGTTTGGAGGCTGCTGAGGCTCTTGTTTCTGAGCTCTTGAGGAGTCACACACTTTAAGGCATGTCGTGGTGAAAGGGTGGCCTTGGTTTGTCCCATCCACCGCACCAGTGCGATAATGTTACAGTCACACTGCCACGGATTGTCGTGGAGGTGCAGCTTCTTCAGAACTAAGATGGGTCAGAAAAGAATGTTTATCACTACAAGAGCATCCTGCTGCCATTGCTACCTCTATTTGCTTGAGTCACATTTATTTCCTGTGAAAATGGGACAGCAAAAAAGCAGGCTGGCGGTCATCTTACCAGGCATATGGGTGAACATGTTTCCGTCCACTGTCTTCAGGCGGTTTCCACTGAGTGCCAGCTGAGAAAGCTTGGGCAGGTTGATGAACACATCAGAGGGCAGGCTCTCCAGCTCGTTGTTCCTCAGGTAGAGTTCCTGGTTCAGTATTCAGCATGTTTATATTTATTACTTTGTTTATTATGTGCAAGAAATAACCAAATCAAATAAAACAGGGTAAAACATCCAATTTTCCAATTTAAGCTTGAAATGAAAGTGAATCGCACATTTTTCTTTGTTTTTATGTACTAGGGGAACACGTTACCTGCAAGTTGCCCAGGCCATCCAAAGCTGATGAACTCAGTGTAGACAGAAGGTTGTTGTCTAGAACGAGCATCTCCAGAGATCGCAGAGGCCTAAATGATCCAGCAGGAATCTTCTTCAGACTGGATTTGGGGAGACAATCAGAATCTTTTCAGAAGTATAAGCACATTGTGAAACTGTTGAATTTGAAAACCTTCTGGAAGTAGCAATAAAATGTCTTTGTGGATACCACGTCCATTGGTGACCATATCTACACACTTTCAGTCACAGACTCACACTCTCTCAGATTCAGTCTGAATCATGATCTCTTACAGTTAATATTTTTCTGACTTTTTGACCTCTTTCTGAGACAACCATAATTCTTGAATTTTTAGTAGAGCTTAATTCTGTGGTGAAAATGTCAGGAGACGTTGTTGACCTGTTTTATTACTCATCATAAATCTAGCCTAGCAAAATTCATCACACCCCGAAGCCATAATTCACCACTCTCTGTGATACATCAGTACTCTCTTCATTCAGGAAAAAAATGCATCAGAAAAGTTATATGTTGTCCGCTAGGCTTGAGTGACCTCACAGCAGTACACCAGAGTATGATTTTAAAGACACTAAAAAAGAACAGATACTCATTTCCCAATAAACTGAAACAAAGATCTTGTATTGAGCACAAGTACTGTAGTGCACTGCATGAAAACAACACCAGAGGGCAGTCTCTAGTGGTGAATGGGCAACTGAGCTAAGTGAGCTGTGAAAGATTGCGACTGCAAGTAGTAAACAAAGTGTAATTAGTAAACTGTTTTGTAAGTATTTGGGGTTTGAGGGCCATTGATGAAGGCAAGCCATCCAACGACAAAGCTGTGTTCACTATTTAGCTCGAGAAAGCTTTGGCTGAAGATGGTAACACTTTAGACTGTGAATCTGCCATCACCACCAGCACATAATCTGCATTCAGCTGCTGCACGATCAATCATAAGGTCTTCCCGCGAGAATCAATAGAAGACAATAGGGGTCTCCTTAGCTTCTAATTTTGGAATAAATTAAACAGAAATTAGACAAATCAACTAAATTTTAGATTACCAATAGGAAAACACTGAGTGCAGCTAACATTAGCAGTGCAATCACATAGGTTCACGTCCACACACCTGTATGAAATGTGGTTATGCAATGCTCTGGTCAAGTGGCTATAAATTAGTTTATTCTGACATAGCATACATACAACTCTTCATTTCTAAACTATGCTTTATGATGCCAAAAACTGAACTGTAGATGGATGGATGTTGACATTGTTTCCACGTAGAAAGAATTAAAGGCATTTTTCTTTGTTTTTTTAAAAAAAACAAAAAAAACAAAAGAAAACAACAATTAGTATGGTTAATGAATGGTTGTGAACAGACATCCACACAATGTCTTCTCAACCTAAAAAGACTAGTATTAAATAAAAAACACTTTTAAGCTATTTACTTTTATGTTTTGTACATCTAAATTCTATTTTATTTGTTCTGTGGTGAATTTAACACACTGGGCTTTTACACAATTTTACAATTATCCCCTTTCTGTCCGATTCAACTTCCATTTTGGAACTATTTTTCAACCATGACTAGACGTCGAGAAGAGACCACCAGCCAACTGTTTGCTGGGTTCCTTTGCCTTGGTAGTAACTAATTTTTAAGTACTAGCTTACTATTAGCTACTAGTAGCTAAACGTGCTAGATGAACTAATATTTTTTGTTCCCAGTTCAGCTTTGAGGTTCCTGATCCTAAAATTAAACAAACTATTTAGACCAAGCAAATCATTGGGATCATATTCTAATCAGAAATATAGCATAACAATGCATGAAACAGAAGTGTGATTCTCACTGATAATACGTGCACTAGAAAGCCAATCTACATTTGTAACCACTAGCTGTACAACATTCCCATAATATGGTATATGCTGTGACCTGTTATTGTCCAAGTTGAGGAACAAGAGCTGCCTCAGTCCAGTGAAGGCCTTGGGAGAGATCCTCTGAATGCGATTGAGGGAAAGGTCCAAAACTTTGAGGGCAATCAGAGGCTTGAAGGCATTAGATGGGAGGACTGTCAGTGCATTGAGAGGAAGGTCCAGATCTGACAGGTTCCTCATGCCCGCAAAAATCTCAGGTTTGAGGATGCCAATGTGGTTCTGCCCCAGCATGAGGAAGCGAAGGTTTAGGAGGTCCTTCAGACATGGAAAACAGTTTTTGGTGAGATTATTGCAATGTTATTGCTGAAAGGTGTAGTCTATTCCTCTCCAAAGTCTTTACCTGAAACACCTTTGATGGAAGATTGGTTATGTGGTTGCTGTAAAGATTGAGAAGCATCAATTGCTTTGCACCGGAGAAGGCCTGGGGGTGGATGGATTTTATAGCATTTCTCTCCAGGTTGATGCTCTCAATCTTTGGAAGTGATCTCAGAGTATTTGCCTTCAGGTCCGTAATACCATTCTCACCTTTGGGCAGCAATAAAGAAGTTGGTTATTGATGCAATTAGGTCCCACTATGTTTACTTAAAGGTCAGATAGATTACCGCAAGCCTTGAATGTCAAAAGGATCCTAAAAAGGTACTCACCTAATTTAATGATCCATGCATCAGGGGGAAGTTTGGAAGGAAAGGCACGAAGCCCCCTCTTATGACAGTTGACCTCTGACTTTTCTGGGCCAGACTTCCTGGAGCATTGGCAAACATCAGGGCAGCACTCCACAGCCTGCACCATCCATAGCATTGTTAGCATCAACCATGCTAAGTGCTCCATTCTCCCTGTAGAGTGGAGAGGATTTAGATAGAGAAAAAGATTATTTTGACTTTAAAATTTGTTTAATCATTCAAAAGAACCTTTCTAGACACCAGAAAGGCTCAGTGGGTGACCCATATGCTGAAAGGTTACTGTAGGGGCCTGGGTTCAATTCCACCACGGGCCATTTCCTGTGTGTCATTCCCCTGCTCTTTGTCCCTACTGTCCTGTCATTAAAAATAATAAAGGCCTAAAACAAATCCTTGAAAGAATATTTCCACCATTAACCTCTTAGCATCTACAAGGTCCCTGGCTCCCGTTTAGGGTTTGGTTTTGTTTTACTCACATGCTAAGTTGGCTGATTTTCAGAAATGACACAACACTGGCCAACAGCCAAAATGTCTAAATAAATGTAGCCAAAATTTACTAATTTGGGGTCGCTGAAAATTAAAATTACACTTAAAATTGTCAGCTGACTCTAGTTTTCATGATATGCTACTGAATCAGTTCTAAGACCAAAAGTTCTTACCTGAAATAACAAAATGACAAAAATATATTTTGAGCCCTGAATTTTTGCATAAAATGACCCAAATAGGGTTAGGTGCTAATTTTCAGATGGCCAGATCTTCCTAAGTTATTCAACCAGTTTTGATGACATTGGGTTTGTATGAATTGGAATTGTATCAAGTATGACATCCAATTTTCAAATGTCACATCTTATGTTATTTTCTCTATTCCTTCTGATCTCTACTCTGACCTTGGATTTGGCCTTCCTAGTAACATGAAATCTGTAATGATGCAAAGTAAAGTTACGTTAAGTTATGTTTTTTTAAAGCACACTGAAATATCCCACAAGAAATATTTTATTTCTCTTTCACAACATGCTGTTGCTGTTGGTGACTCATATGACTTTCACCACTATTGCACCACGAAAAACCTTTGCATTTCTTCTACTGGTGCCCCACATTGTCAAATAATTTAATAAGCTTGGTTGTGGAGGAATTCATACACAGACATAAAACAAACATATCTACATGTCATAATATTCTGGGTAATTGATGAAATTTACATTTCTTCATGTCACAACATCCTACTGAGACGCAATATCTCCACCTGACCTGGCAGGCTGAGCTCTAAATAAATTCAGTACAATTTTCTTGTTGTTTTTTGTTTGTTTTTGTTTGCTTTCTTTTTGGTTAATTGAATATAGAATAACCTCACTATGCTTTGTATTATAATATTTCATATCAAGTATTCTCCTTTTTCTCACTTTTAATGTGTTACATAAAGGTGAAATATTATATGAAGTGATCATAAACAGATGAAAAGACATAAGCTTACGATTAAAACTCATCTAAACAATGTACATAAGTGTAAAATGTAAAAAATTAGATATCATGGAAATCAGCTATTTTAATTGTATTAATATTTGGATTCAGCACATCAAAATCCATAAGAAATAGCACATTTTATCTCCAAAGCAGACAACCTTTGAAAAATTGTTGACCAGTGCAATGTTGCATTTCAAATAAGGTATGATACGTTTTGGCATTAGAGTTTTTCTGATAAAAGATTTTGAATTTGCTTTCAGTGCATGCTCTGTTCTGTATATTACTGATTACTGGGATCAAATATTTTTTTGAAAATTAAAAAAATAAATATGTCTTGTTATCTTTAAAAAAGTAGAAAATTCAAATGAGGTAAGATTAAGTCTTTGATACACACATACACAGACAAAGACATAAATGTAATCCTGAGGTACTGCAGTTGATTTTAACCAATTTGGAAGACCAGAATTTAAAGGCTTTTAACCGAAAAACTGCAATGCCAAAATATATGAGACTTTATTTAAAATGTATTATCTTCTAGTTTCTGAAAGTTTATTTAGTATGTGGCTAAAACACAATCCAATCCTAAGCCTTGGTTGCTGGTGATCTGGTTGATGTTAAGAGGTTAAAAGCTGAGCAACACAAATGTATTAAACATAACCAGTCTCACATAATGGCAGGCAAAGAAAACTACCAAATAGAAGATGAAAGAAACTTCAGAGAGCAGTATTTCAACTATGTCTTCTCTATATACAGTATGTGGTTAATTTAAGGTATGCATGAATAACAGGGATGTGCTTAACTATCATTTTAAATAGAAACATGTAATTTTTTTCCAAAAAAGAAGCATTTCTTAAGTTATTTGGGAAAAATAAAAAGGGATGTGGGCAATCAAAAATGCCTCTGCAGCTAATCCCATTTATAAGCCCACTGTGTGCAAACACAATCCCTTCAAACATCAAAAGAAAGGCAGAGCAGCAAACCAAGTACCCACACGCTGCAGTGACACTTCCAGACAAAGAGCCGCTTTTCATCAGTAAAAAAGAAAAAAAAGACACCTGATTATTGTTTCAAATAACTTACTGGCCGAGGTGAGCTTTTCTCTAACTAGGCTTGAAAGCTGTTCTAAACTGGGAAAAATGAAATGTAAGACAAATGAAGCTCTTTTGAAAGTAGTCAAACTGTTTTTCCTCCTGTTGGATGCTACTTACCTGAACAGGCTGTCATCCCAATTTCTCGGCAACGCTCGATCCTCCTCAAGTCTGACCACTTTGTTGTCACCTCTTAAATAGTACAATTTTCCTTATAAAAGCCTCTATTATTCACTGTTATATAAGAACCAGTTGCCAGTCAAAGAGAATTTCCCCAGCTGTCTGTGGCCTTGCTTCCAATGGGCTATAAAACCTGATTTTGTAGGTTAAAAAATTATATTTCTCCACTCTCCCTAAGTTCTGAAACAGGCAGATGAAACTATGCAGCATATGAAAGAGTTGCGAAAACAGCCTCAGCCGCAGCAGACAGTGAAAAGAGGGTGTGAAACTCCTGGAGCCACAAGTTCTGCAGAGTCACAGAGCCCAGAGAAAAGTGGCATCTGTAGATTATGGCACAGATCCATGCCTCACTGCTTGGTCTACAGAGAGTGTGTGTACATACAGTGGGTTCAGAAAGTATTCAGACCCCCTTCACTTTTTTCAGTTTTGTTATGTTGCAGCCTGATGCTACAATCATTTCAGTTCATTTTTCTTTCTCATTAATCTACACTCAGTACTCCAAAATGACAAATTGAAAACTGAATTTTAGGATTTTTTTTTTATAAATTCGTTTAAAAGAAAAGACTGAAATATCACATTTAGTATTCAGACCTTTTGCATTTCTATTCCATTTCTCCTGATTGTTGCTGAGATGTTTCTACACCTTGACTGGAGTCCACCTGTGGTAAACTAAATTGATTGGACATGATTTGGAAAGACACACACCACTCTATAGAAGGCCTCACTGACAATGCATATCAGAGCAAAAATCCATGAGGTCAAAGGAACTGCCTACAGAGCTCAGAGACAGGGTTGTTGCAATGCACAGATCTGGGGAAGGCTACAAAAAAACCTCTGCTGCACTGAAGCTTCCCAGGACCACAGTGACCTCCATAATTCTCAATTGGAAGAAGTTTGGCACAGTCAGGACTCTTCCAAGAGCTGGTCGCTCGGCCAAACTGAGCAAGCGAGGGAGAAGAGCCTTAGTGAGAGAGGTGACCAAGAACCTGATGGTCACTCTAACTGAGCTCCAGAGATCTTATGTGGAAATGGGACTAAGTTTCTGAAGGACAACCATCACTGCAG
>VUQI01051821.1:0-18501 GCA_015106735.1 Paratilapia polleni | reverse complement strand
GCTTACTAACATTCACACACACTCACACTCCAATGAATGCATCGGGGGCAATGTGGGGTTCAGTATCTTGCCCAAAGATACTTCGGCATGCAGACTAGGGGAGCCAGGGATCAAACCACTGACCTTCTGATTAGTAGATGACCCGCTCTACCACCTGAGCCACAGCCACCCACAAAGGTGTGCACACTAACCTAAACATCAGGGATGTAATGTTTGTGTTGGACGAATTTCTATTTTGATTGGTTTATGGGTTTATTCCACTCCTGACTGTGAAAACTCAGGGACACTCCACACTCACTGGTAAATAGCATAGCCTGCTTCATCATCTTTCTGAATAGAAAATGTGCATTCAGACCCTAGATAGTATAACAGATGGATGTAGCCACTGTGACATCACCAATTGGTTTCTGAAGTCCCGTTTTGAAGCCTTGAGATGAGTGTTTTCACCATCACCATCTTGGTGTTTTTAAACCGGATCTGATGAGAGAGCAGCGGGTCTGAATGCAAAGGTGCACACTCATTGGCTAATGACTTGGGGACCATAATTTACCAAATGAACTTCATGTTGTGTTCAGTAAGACTTGAAACTAGCAAAGTGCTGACAGAGCTCATAAATCAACTGATGGCCTTTTTCCCGTAGGCTTCTGTAAAACTAGAAGTCTATTTGTAGTCTATTTGTAGAAGTCTGCAAGCTCTGATACATTTGCACTGCTTAATAAAGTTGCTTTAAGTTTGTATTTTATAAAAATAATCTTGATATTGAATTAAAACTGTCAGGGTAAACCAGCCGACTGTGGAATAAGAATTATAGTAAAGATAAAGTAACAGAAAAATAATTGTGTGTGTTTGCGTGTATGTGTGCAGGGAGCAGGAAATGAAAGTGTACCAGGCCAGGAGGAGTCTGGAGGAGGTGCTGATGGCCGACGGTTTGGCGCGGGCCGCCGAAAACACCCGAGAGCTGCTTGAGGGGAAGAAGGCCTGAAGAAGGACAGGTGAGACCTGTGAGAAATGAGTATTAACGGGTTAAAGACATCGCCTCCAATGTGCATACGAGCCACAGATAGGACCGGAGAGATGATATTAGCCAGTTGTCATGGTAACTCGACCCGCTTTCAGGCAGGCAAGATGAGATGCAAACTGTCAGAAACAGAGTAAGAAAACAAGAGGTGAAAGATCTGTCAAAGATGGGAAATAAAGTTGCCGTGAAGAAAACCATGTCACAGGTCATTTCTGCAACCAGCTTATTACAGCTTGTAGTTACTTTTTAATAACTTCTGGTGGCAGCATGAAGAAGTACATGTAAAAAGTGTCACCTTCAGATGGGGTGAAACTCGGTCTTTTTAAACCGTAATCGTTTCCTAACCATAATCAAGTAGATTTGATGCTTAAACCGAACCAAACAGTGAGTCAAAAGAAAGTAAACAGTGAGTAAAAGTGAGACTTTAAGGAACAGTTCTGTTGCTTTTTATCCACCTAGATAGCTTTGGTGTGAGTTTCCCAGTTTTGGATATGTTGGACGTAGAGATGTCTGCCTTTTCTTGAATATAATTTTCTTTGTACTAAACAACATCCACCAAGTCAAACTAAGTGTTCAGCTAATCAAACTGTAGTCCGTATACTCCATGTACGAGCTAGCATCAACCAAAGCAGTGATGAGACCTACACACGATTGTCCTGCACTGTTATGTTGCTCTGTTATATGTAGAATGACAGAGACTGCTGAGTCTGCACCTGAGTATGACAAAGCTGACTTGGACATGATGAAGCTACCAATGTCAGATACATGCTGTGTAGCTAAGTTACAGCTAGCTCGTGTTGGCTGTTACTGTAGAAAGTAAATGTTAAACTATACAGTTATGGGCAGAAGTTTACAAACACTCATCGTGGCCATGAATGTCATGGTAATTTTGGGCTTTAATGAACTGTTCTTTTTCCAGGGTGGAATGATTGTACAGTAAACATCTTTATTAACTTCAAAAAACAAGAATTGGGTGCACAAGTTTGAATTTATTTTGGATCTCGACAAGATGCTTTTGGTAGCCATCAACAAGCTTCTGGCATAATTTTGGCTGGATATTTGACCGCTCTTCTTGGCAGAATTGGTAGAGTTCATTTAAATTGGTTGGTTTCCTGGCACGGACCCAGCTTTTAAGCATAATTCAATTCAAGTCAGTTTTATTTATATAGCGCCAAATCACAACACCAGTCACCTCAAGGCGCTTTATACTGAGGGGTAAAGACCCTACAATATTGGAGAGAAAACCCCAACAATCAGACGACCCCCTTTGAGCAAGCACTTGGCGATAGTGGGAAGGAAAAACTCCCTTAGTCCACAAATTTTCAGTGGAGTTGAGGTTGGGGCTTTGGGAAGGCTAAGAGACATTTAACCAAATATTAGTGGGGGTGTATGTATATATTTCTCCTAGTATGTATTCTATTGACCCTGTGAGAATTAGAGAAAATACAAAATAATTCAAACCCAATTCTTGATTTTTTTTTAAAGTCATTAAAGATGTATGATGTATCAGTACAGTTTGATATTATACACAAGTTTGTATCATGGCTCACATTAGCTGGGGAAGTAATTCGGCAAGCTAGCCAACTAGCATTTCCACCCAAATATAAATGGTCTGTCCATCTGGGCAGACAGATGGCTTCATTAGACAGAACTGTTTTTTCTTTTGGCTAATGTTAGCTTACCTGCTAACGTGGACAAATTGTTTGTTTGTTTGTTCACGTTAGTGATTAGCGAACTCCATTTGCAAGCTTACGTTAGCCAGTGCTGCACACTGTTGATGGTGGGAGGCATCGAGGCACTTTCACAGAGTCTTTTACATAGAAATCAGTCCACTGGCTGTTAGAGGCAATCAAAGGAGATGTGGAAGGTCTTCTTTTTTTTTAAGGACATGTTGCAATCTGCCCAGACATTATAAATAAACAGCATTCAATACAAGAAAACATTGCATAGAACATGTTTAATTTAAAATTTGCAACTTTTGGATATCAAGTCACTTCAGGACTTCAAACTTTATCACTTACATGTTTAACTACCAAAAACAACTGCTGACAGTAATCCAGCTACGACTGACATGAATGACTTTATATCTGTGTGTCGGTTTCACAGTGTGGGACATTACAGATCGCACTTTTTTCTACTTATTTACACAAAAATGCAACAAAAAATCTGACAAAAGGAAAACCTGCTAGAGGCTTTAGAAAGTTATCTCACTCTATTATGCATTATAGGCAAACAGATGTCATAATGATCGACCAGGCAAACAAACACCCAAAGGATCAAAAAGCAAACAAGTAAACAACATGAATCAAACAGGAACAAGGAATAAATAGAATAATGTATAACCTTTAAATGTCTTGAATGATGCAGAACCTCCTGTGTGTGTGTGTTTGTGTTTGGTGAGACTTGTGAATGCAGATGAGATTCTCAGCATCTGATTGAAACTCAGCTATGCAGGAGTGTATCAGTGTGTGTGTGTGTGTGTGTGTGTGAGATTGATGGGCCGTGGGGTTGTGTGCGTGTTTTAGTGGTTAATGCGTGTGTTGTATTACAGTTTGTTTGGTTATTGCCTATGTTTCACTCTGCGGCGCCTGTAAACAAACCAGATTAAAAAACATTTACTTTCAGAAGTTCACACATCCATCCATCATCTCGCCTGTTTCCTGGCTGCTTATCCAGGTCAGGGTCGCTGTGGCAATGGGATGGTGCAGTAGACCAGAGGGTGTTTTCAGAATGAAAAGCTTTTTGCTGCAGAGTTTCAGACCTCAAGGGTTTCTTTTTTTTAATCCACAAAGAAGACTCAAAGAGAAGAGACTTACCAGATGATTGCAGCCTGGTCAGTTAAACTTTGGTGTGACTTCTTGACTTTTTAAGTAAATCTGGAGTGAAGTTTGTCCTGAGGGTGGTGCTAAAGGGCAAATAAATGAAGCATGTTCATTCTGTGGCAGCAAATGCCAACCTCTGGGGCTCAAAAATGAAACTGCAGTTCCTCTAATGTCCACTAGAGGCTGGCTCCAACAGTGAGTCAGTCCCCATACACTCCAGTGTTAAAACGTCCAACGTTACAGCAGAAATAAAGATGTTTACAGCCTGCTGTGAAAAACGGTTTTGGTCTCTATAATTAAGTTTGCCCTTTGTATTAACTGTACAAGGGATTAAATTTTAGACGATACACTCATTTTAATTTTTGTCGGGCTTAAACTTCGGGGTGTTTGTGTAGTTGGTACCTTTTGGAGCATTTTTCATACAATTACCTGACAAATAATATTAAACATTATTAGAAATACAGGAAGTCTTGCTCATTATGTTTTATTTTAAGATTATACTTTGACCATACTGGCAAAAAAAAAAAAGAAGAAATAAAACACAACGCTGCACCCCTTCCACATATATCGCATGACTTCATAGCTGATTTTGTCGCGAGTGGATATTTCAGGCTCTGTTTGCCTTGTATTTACTGCCCTAATATATGTCAGTCAGCGGTATCTTTTCCTCCCATTGGTAACCACTTGAACTGCTCATCTCTGTGTTGAGAAAAGTTGAATTTGGCACCCTCCCACTTCATGCCACTAATGGTTATTTCACCCATTTTTGCTATAAATTGCAGAATATCACTGATATTCAGTCTCTGGTCACCACATTACTGTTATCCTCTTCCCGTGTGGAGGCCTCTCAGTCTTCTTTGGAGTCTGGCAAACATATAATCAGGCTGAATTAAACTGTTCACATGTTGGTGTAAAATAAAAACATGATGGACGTAGCTTCCGGGTTGAAAAGTGAAGCCAACATATAAGTGCCTTAAACCGGCAGTCTTTTTAATGACCACCAGGGGGCGACTCTTCTGGTTGTGTGTAGGAAAACAGCCCTCGGGCTTGACCTCTTTAAACACTTTCCTGCTGAGTTTAGCAGCTACCTGAACTTCTCTCCCACTGTTGCCAAGTGCTTGCTCATAGGGGGTCGTCTGATTGTTGGGGTTTTCTCTCTAATATTGTAGGGTCTTTACCCTAAAATATAAAGCGCCTTGAGGTGACTGTTGTTGTGAATTGGCGCTATATAAATAACATTGAATTCAACTGAACTGAGTTTATAGTCTCAGTCACTCTTTTCGTGTCATATTGAATAAAAAATTAAGTCCATTTTGTAAATTTTGGTCATTCTAAATTTCAGAAGGGAGGATTATCCAGGGTAAATATGTGGTTTCACAGTCAGATCCACCAAAACACCATGATGGCGATGGTGAAAATGCTCATCTAGAGGCTTTAAAACGGGTCCAACGGGTGGTGTCACAGTAGCTATGTCCATCTTTTGTACTGTCTATGGTTTCCTGCATACCGGCGTTGCATTTATGTGAAAGAGGCAGCACATGTGACGCCCACTTGCTAGCAGTAAATGCAGTGGACCGTTATCTGCGTTATTCGTACATTGTTGCAGTCCAGCAACGTGCTTTCTGTTAGAGAGCAGGCAGGTTAAAGACCCATGACACCACTGGATAATTGCGTTCTTACCTGCTTCTCTGTCTGTAACGTCAGGGCTGCAGTGCATCTGTGTAAACAGCTCATGTGACCTTGCTAACCAAGCTTGCTAGCTTTAACAGACCAATCGGTGAAGTCACGGTGGCGACATCCAGGTTTTATATACAGTCTGTGGTGCAAATGTTAAGGCTCTGAGTGCAGCGAAAGCATCCGCATCATGGTGCTCTTATGTCTAGCACTCATGTTATATTGCTTTTGTAAATGTGTCATGATATGTCTGTCAGGGTTTATCTGTTGTTGATAGAAGCTGCAGTTGTATGTGTGGTTTTGTGTGTGGTTTTGTGTGTGTGTGTGTGTGTGTGTGTGTGTGTATGTGTGTGTGTGTGTGCTGATGGTTCCTCTAAAAGCTGACAGATAAGGAGGCTTTTTTTAAGCACATTTGTTTTCTGTGGAGGGAAAATTGTCCATTAATGCAGATTTATGCAGATTGGCTGGATGGAAGTCGTTTGGGCGAAAAGAGCCACTGAGAGTCGAGGAGTGATTACTAATGGGTTTTTATAGCTGGACCAGAGAGAGGGGGCAGCGGCCAGCTTCGCTCTGTGTGTGCTTCTGGTGTTTGTGCTTCGGAGCTGTTGAAACAACCATTTTAAATCTTTGTCGAATTCTCACACTGTTTGCTTTGCTTCCTGCTGCTCTGACTCTTATTTGCAGCGTCCTGCTAATTTATTTATGATGGCTTTCTGGCTGAGTTGGCTTCTGCCATTCTCTATCTTTTATGTGGCTTTTTATATTCTGCCTTTACTTGGAAGCATGGTACACTAGGTGGCAATAACACATTATATTGCTGCTGCCATGAACGATGGGGGAAAACGTGTCTAACGGCCCTTTATTTTTTCTTTAAAATCCATCAGTTTTCATTAGTAGAAGTGTTGCTGTAAGTTGCTTTAGCAGTTGTACCACAGCGGCTATTACTCATAAAAGTCCTGCGTTCGAATTCTTCAGAAAAATACACAACTAAAGGCAGATACTAATGCCAGTACATTAGTAAAAATCAGTCTACAGATTTCATAGATGAGCAGGTTTGATAGTGATTTGGTTATTTAAATTAAATTAAATTAAACTTAACAAACTCATTCTTGAGTCATGCTTTATGTGCAAGCATGCTTATATGTGAAAAGGTAGTATCTTCATACCAGCATCTGAGGAACATTTTTCCCACACTGGCCCACCAGGCCCGTAGAAAAGTTAATTTTAACTACTTTATATACAGCTGGCAGGGTTCCTGACACTAAATTGGCGTTTGGTGGGTGAGAACGCACGTAAGCATGATTTATCTGCATATTTAAGGCAAAATATTACCTTAGTTAGCTACCTTTCAAGTAAAGTGTCATATTTTGGTTTAGCCATTACAGTTTTTCTGTTAACAGCTTTTCCATTTCATGTTCCAAATAAAAAACAAATCTATTAAAAAGTGATTTCCATTAACCTAACTCAGACTGTACCACTCACCATAAATGGGTTGCCAGTAAACTAATGAATATAAGTGAATGGCTAAATATAAATGAAAAAAGATGGTGTTCCTTCTGAAAACCTCCACCTCTCAGCACTCAGAGGTCTCCCACAGACATGAAGCTGATATCCATGTCCTCGTGTGACTGTGGGGAAGACATGGAGGAAGAGGGTTTCTCTAAATGTTGGACTGTTCCTTTAAAACATGCAGACTGACGTTTTTATCTGATCGAGACTAAAGATTCACTCTGCTGACTGAGGAAAGACTGTGACTGTTTGATACACACACACAAACACACACCAGCCTCTCTCTTTCCGTCTGTGTGTGCGCGTGAATATTAGCTTTGTATCTTGTAATTTCCAGAGGAGCTGATTCAGACTCCCGCAGCATTTTTCAGCTGCTGGTAATTAGTGCATGTTGAGACACAGAGAATTATCTGCTTCAAAGTCATTCATGAGGCTGATAACTGCTGAGTGTGTGTGCGTGTGTGCCGTCAGTTAGCTGAATTGCCTCGATTAAGCAGCAGATTATCGGGATTTTCTAATTATTAGGGAGTAATTAAGACTGAGCCGAGGATTATCAGACCGAAACATGGAAACAGTGAAGGAAGAAAACATTCACACACATTAATACTGAAACAGTAAAACAATGAAACACTAAAACAGCACAACAAAGAGTTCATCGTGAAGTCTGGATTTAGCAACACCTGCAAGACTGAAGGATTCACAATGGCACAGGAAGGAACTAGAAATAAAAACTGCTCACCTGTGGGGTGGTAGCTTCAGTTACAGGTGGAGTGACCCAAAATAAGAATGAAGGACGGATTTTGAATGACACATGCAGGAATTCAAAGTAGGCTAACAAAGGATTCATCATCATGTAATCAATGATTCAAATGAAATAGAAATTAGGGATTCAAAATGGTGCAGTAAGTAAGGCTAAAAATAAAAATGCTAAGACTTTGCAGATTCAGTACTGTAGGTGGAGTATCTCAAAATTAGATAAATGAGGGACTGTAAATGGCACAATTACAATCCTTTACAGCATCGAAAAGGGCATTATGAAGATTTTAACATAGTGTACAAATATGGGTTAAAAATAATTTAAAAGTATGGAGTCAAAATGTCACGGTGATGGATTAAAAATAGAATTGAAAATTCAAAATAATAAAAATTGGACTCAAAATAACAGAATTATTTGAAAATGTAAAGAAGGAGGGTGTCCAAATGGCACATCATCCACTTAAATTGAGAAAAATGTGATCAAATTACTCACTATCAGCCTAATGGTACAATCAAGCTGCACATACTCTGTATTTAAATGGAAAAGGGAGACCAGTATAGAGCTGAGAAAGGAAAGAATGAGGATTCAGTATATAAACAAGGCAGGAATTAACCACCTTTCAATGAATGACAAATTGAATGACGGAGGGAATCAAAAGGCACAGTTAAATATTTATAACAGAAGGTAAAGGGAGCAACTACAATGGACAATAAATAATTCAGGATGGCAATTAGCAGGGATGACTAAAGTTAGAGCTCAAAGTGGCATGATGAAATCATCAAAGGGGATTCAAAATGGCAGAATGATGGATTCAAAAGCGATTTAAAATGGAAAATGGAAAGAAAATGGAGGTAGGGTAAGAAAATGGCACAATGATAGATTAAAATGGCAGAATTAGACAGTGAGGTGAGACTAAAATCGGACTGATTTATTTAGTATGGAAAGCAGGGATTCAAAATGGCACAATAATCTAAACTTGAAAGTTCAAATTACAAACGATATTAAAAGTGGAAAGAAACAAAGAAGGAAGGCCTAAAAATGGCAAAATGATGGATTAAAAATGGCTGAATTAGACATTCGAAAGAGTAAGGTGAGACTAAAAATGAAGCAGTTTATTTAATATTGGGAAAGTGGGGATTCAAAAATGGCACATTGAAGATTAAAAATTGGAAGAATTCTGGAGGAAACTTTCCTTCATTGTTCTGTTGATTCTGATGTTTTTATTGTGGCATTATTTGTTTTAAATACGAGAGTCAAAATGAGATAAGAGGAGGACGGAGGGGCTAAGGAGGAGGAGGAGGAGGAGGAGTAGAACACGTAATCTTTGATATCACCCCTGCTACCCGGCTGCGTGAATGCTTCACTCTGATGTTTTATGTGTAATTAAAATGGTTTTCTTTGCAGGCAAAAGGCCTTTGCAGACAAGCAGTCCTAATTGTAGCTCCACCCTCCTCGTTAATGTAGCGGGGAGGAGGAGGCGGTGGCGAGGGGTTAATGGAGAAGCTAATGATTAGCATGGAAGCTCACCAGATTAATTGGATATTTTTTTTGTGTCCAGAGGCAAATGTTTATGATTCTGCAGGAGGTGGGAGAAACACAGCAGACGCAGTTTGTTTTGGAGGTTTTATTAAGATGAACTTAACAAGTCAATTTGGGTTTTATAGAGAAAGGAGGTGGGAGGCGGAGTTTTATTCAGAGGTCCCTGCAGAAAGCCTCACACTCCATTTGTTAGGAAGATATCAGTGTACTGCTCATTAATACAAACACAAGTTGCAACATCTATGTTTGTGAGGACCGTTTTTAAAAGAATCCTCCCCAAACCCAAACACTAACGCCAAAATTTACCCCAAAAATATCTTCTCTTTTCCCAAGAGTATTAACATATACTGGCATGAGGTTGAACAAAGGAGGTCAGACCATCATATAAAGTAAAATAGGTTTCCATCCATCCATCCATCCATCCAATTTTCTTCCACTTATCCAATTCAGCTTGAGGAAACCGGTGACTTACACCAGGTTTTGGCAATAAGTCCTTTACTATGACGTGGGATTAGTGGCTTGGCTAACTTCAGGTTTAACCCTGAATTTTCCATGTTAGGAAGGTGGCTCATGTCACCATGGTAGCTTATGCTGCTGACCTAACCGAAGAGATAAACACGTCTAACACCACAGCTTGCTGACCAATCAACTGTCTGGAAAACAGCATCACTATTCCTGGAGGGTCCCTCAGACATTAGTGTGTGGATAGTAAGCAGGTCTGAAGTTTTTAGAGTCAGTTTAAAGTCTTTGTCCTTCCCTGACGTGCATCAATAAGAAGATTCTTAGAGGTAACTTTATTTCTGCATTTTTCCAGTTGGCTGCAAGCAATTTTAAAACAATTTTATTGTACTGCAAGTCTTAACATACAGAAACGATCCTAAAACAGAGCACCTAAGACTTGTACTTCTTAAATTTTGCAACTAGACTGAACCTACCTGTTGGTTTGAATTCTGTATTTGTTCTTCCCTTGTTCTTAGACTTTTAAACACCACCAGAGCTGCACCTAAAATGGTCTTATGCACATCTAAACAAGATATTAATTTAAAGTAATATACAATTGTCAGATCCTCCTGTGTCTTAATGACAGAGCTGTGATAGTAATACACAGGGGGCATTTTTTTTTGCTGGCTTTCCTTGCTGCTTACAAATAGACTTTATTTATGTAGTCCTTTTCCAGTCTTTCAGTCAAGCATTTATACAGCACTTCTTCTGTCACATGTTCTGCTGCTTTCTCTGCAGCTGTTGTGTTGCTTTCAGTCAGTATTATGTGTTTAACTTCTTTGAATTTTTCCTAGTATTATAGTTCGGTATTTTTCATAAAATATGTAATTTTGCTGCCAGTAGACTTGTCCATGTTTCTGACTCGTCATATTCTGTAAACTCTGCCCCTTTGATGTGAACGTGTCCATAGCCAGATTGGGAAATTGTGGGGTGACCTATTGACTTAATAACCACCTTTGTGTGGCTATTTAGCCTGATTGCTGACATTGAATATGTTGAACTTCCTTCATAGATTCTAGTGGACCAAATTGCAGACAACATAGGAAAAGTAATAGCATCTGCAAAATTAAATACTCTATTTACAAAACACACACACTGAATAAAAAGCACTGCAGATAAAAGGCAGGAAGTCCAAAACAGTCCAAACAGGGTACAAAGGAAATAACTTGAGACAAGGAAGTTCCGACAAAGACTGAAGGAGACGATGCAGACTAAATACATCCACCGGGGAGAGGGCTAATAGGGCACAGGTGAACACAATCAAGACAATAATGAGGGCAAGAAAAGGGAGAAAAAAGTAAAAACACAAAAAATACATGATGAACTAACCTTCAAAATAAAGCAGGAATTGAAATGAAAACGGGACCAAGAGTAAACAGACAAGGCATAGAGACAGAGGTACACAGGAGGCATGGAAAAAAGAAAAAGCATTCAGAAACACGAGAAGGAGAAAAACTAAGGAGACTTAAGAGGGTTACACTTAGACCAGATGAGCTGAATTCACTGACAAACTGGGTTCAGTCTAGAGAAGATGTTTTTAACCTGTAAACACACCTGTAAAGGGGTTGCCGGAGACTCTTTTAGGGTATTGGGGTAAGGCTACGTTTAGGCTAAGTGCTTTTTGAATTTAGAAAACTGAAGTCTGCTGTTGGAAAAAAATCAGCAAGTTGAAATCAAACTTCTCTTTACTTATTACAGTTTCATTTAACAAAATAGAAATCCTGAACATGAAGGCTGAGTTGGACAGATCAGCCCGTTTTCTACAGATCTTTCAACCTCAAATGTAAACTGCTCTTTTACCAGTATGAATAACTCTTCTTCTCTCTGCATCTCTTTCCAGAATTCCTCTGTTTACCATCCTCAGGGTTATCACCATCTTCATCTTAATCCAGACAACAAACCAAAAACGAGACCTCCCACAGATCCAAACACAACCCACTCTGATCCGTTGCTTCTGTGAACGATTGCTTCAACCTTCCTGCTGAGGAAACTTTTTTCCACTGGATATTTCAAATCATCTGGAAGCAGTGATTTTTTAAATTTTTTTTTCCAGAGCAACAGTAGCAACGGTGGGAGCAGCAACCACAGCAATAAAGACAACAATACCAGCAACAGATACTCCAACTTTGGAGGCTACAGCAGCAATAAGTGGAGTCTGAACCAGCTCGAAGCAACCGAAGCCTTTAATCCTCTCTGTGCAAACTTTACAACAAGCATTTATCTTATTGCAGTTTATCTTCCTTTTTAATATAAAGCAGATAAAAATAATAATAAAACAGAGAATGTACTGAAGAGCAACGCCCTCATACAAACCCAAAGTCAGGTTGCAAACTGCTGGACGGCTTTTGCTAACTCTACTAACTTTCATTTTTTGCTCTTTGATGATTTTGGTTGTTTTGTGGTGTCATATGTCGTCTTCAGGGGTTTTAATTAAATAATGAGAATTTACATGAATACGAAATAGAACAATTTCTTTATTTAAAGACAAATTTTATACCTTCTGAGAACATACGTGTACATTTCCTGGACTGGAATAAATGATTATATGCACGATCATTCTTGTGTCTTATTTTTCTCTGATGATGGTGACTTTTCCCCTAAACTGAGGCTAAATAAATTGGATATTTAGAAGAAAATGAGTTAAAGCATTAAATTAAGTTTATATGGAGAATTAAACTATTAAACTAGAGCCTAACAATGAGCAGACCTCCCCTTTCTCGTGACATGCAGTGATATTTTTGCCTTGCACCTGAACATTTGCCTGAATGAGCGCACACCTGGTCTCACATGAAAATCTTTTTCTCTGAGAGGATCTGCCAGGAAGGATGGGATGAACCTCCATAAACCCCGCTGTGCAAAGCCAGCAGAGACGTTCCCAAGAAGACTAAAAGCTGTAATTGCTGCCAAAGGGATTTCTATCAAGTACTGAATTAACACTGTGAAATCTAATTTACAAAAAAGTTTCTAAAAGTTTTATTTTACTTTGACCTTATGGGGTTTTCAGTGTAGACTGAAGGCATAAACCTAACCCAGTAGATTTTAGTGCCACCCATCCAATCTCACAGTGAGGAGTTTGTAGATCTGGGGCTATTATCTCTTGGCGGCTATTATAGCTGCAGCGAGTGCATCAAGGTACAGACACCAGAAGACACCTTGTGCATAACAGGAAATGGTATTATGAGAACATCCTGGGATGAGAAGTCATTGGTGGAGCTCAAAGGAAAGTGAAGTCATCAGTAGGTAGTTTGTTCTGTCAGAGAGTTGGCAAAGACTGCTCTGGGTCCAGATGTTGGAGTCTGTGTGTGTGATTGTACTGGTGTGTGTGCACTGTGCGTGGTGATTGTGTGTTAAAGACGGAGCGAGACAAACCAGCCTGCCAGCTCTGCCCTCATTTGCATCTGCTAATGGCTCCATGATGCCAGTTTCTGATCACTGCAACCACACATTTAAATCCTGCTTCGGTGCCAGATGCTCCTCTCTCTCTGTCTCGTTCAGGGATTCCTGTTTCCACCCTGTAACAGCAGCTCTGTCCGTGCTCTGCATGAGAAAACACCAGCTGAGGTTTGACTGGAAGCAGGTTACTACCACCAGTAATGGTGATTTCACTCGTGATAAAGCTGGATTCATGCTCAAACTTTACAACCCCGAACATGTCACTTTAAAACCATGAGCATTATTCTGCTGCTGTGACAGCTTCCTACACATGTAGGAACCTGGCTGCAGACATTTGCTTCCATTCAGCCACAAGAGCACTTCAGTCAGAGATGCTTACAACACAGCCATTCACAGCAAATGGTTAGCTGTTGTGAAAAGGCTCTGCCTTTGAGGGGGCTCTCGAAGAATATAAGAGCATGAAAACTTTATATCGTAACTAGAAAAAGCTTAACACATGCAAAGAGTTTGGTGTTGCAGAGGGAGCTGCTGTGACAATCCAGTCTCATAGAAAAATGTTAAATAGTCACGGAAAAGTAATTTGTTTGTGTTCACAACACGAATTGTCCTGTTTTCTTAGACAGTCAGCATGACTTTAAGACTAATGTGCTTCAATAGGATGTGTGTTTCATGCCTGCATTCTAGTGATGATCAAATACAGTTGAAGTACAAAAACCTGTTCCATGAGAGATCAGTGGTCTCTGGCAAAATGATTCAAACCACCACCAACCACTCCAACTTCCAAATATGGACATTTTCACTCTTTAAATGTGGAAAATCTTTACTTTTTGTACGTGGACACAAATCAGAAAATACAGTATGAGACCAGTAAGATAAAACTTTGTGTCCAGGGACATGAAAAAAAAGGTAAAAATTTGTGTCCAGAAACACAAATTAATTATTAAAAGTTGTGACTATTTCACAAACTTCCATGAGACTGTGTTGGATCAGTTAATAAAGAGTAGCTTTAGTTCAGGCAGGCCATGAAGTCATGGTCAACTCCATATCATACAGGGCACACTATGTAAGCTTTCTTTATTTTATAATATTCAACTGTAGCTTCTTCTCTTAAAAGAACAAAGATATAAATGCAGGAAAGGAGGGCGAGGTGGTTCAGTGTGGTATATAAGACTCAGCTGAAAGCAGAACATCTGTTTTTAACCTGGATTTAAAGGTGGTCAAACTCTAATATCCACTGAACTAAATGCTGCTGCTGCATGTTTGGGAAAAGTAAACAGCCTTTTATCTGATGACCTGACAAGGCTGGAAGAGAACTCACATGGTGAAAGATAAACAGATGTATTTTGGATTTTAGCCATTTGGAAATTTATAGACAAGAGTCCAGACTTTAAACTTTATTCTCTGACAAACTCAAAGTTGGTGCAGTTTGCGCTCCTTTGTCTTTGTTAGGACTCTTAAACTAAACCTCTGAATATAAAAGGGTTAGATTCTCTAATTTGTTGTGTTTTTAAACCTAAACGTTTTCTGTTTGTTCTTCACCTGTCTCGACTACCATTCATGTGATCCACTTAACACTTGATTTACTTGGTATACATGGAGCCCATGTAAGTTCAATGCAGAGTTTGAGGTCAATCAGATGAGTGGTTCTCATATTTTGGCTAAAGGTTTTCAGGAGCTGTTGACTGGACCTCCAGAGTACACACTCTGGTGGAGCAGAGTAAGCAGATGGAGGTTTTTGAATGAGGTGAATATGACAGTTTGGGAAAACTTTTGTAACAAACAAAATAGAGCACCAAGAACAACACATAACACCCAGTACAATGAAGGCAGAACATGCGAGGACAGATGTTCCTTATTGAACTCATGTAAAATCTCAATTTGTCAGAAAACTTGTCTTATGCCAAGTCTCAGATTCATCTTCCGCCAAGTCTCAACCAGTCACAAGGACAGTATTGATGAACCTGATATGTTGTGTTTACAAAGGTGCAGGAGAAGAAATTAGCTTTGGGTTGAGCAAAAGTCAAAATAACAAACTGACAAATCTATCTAAAGAATTACAACCAGGATAACCTGATTAAAGAAGCAAACCAAAAATACAACAAGAAACTGGTATGGCAGGCTTGAATGAGAGAAAGATGAATTCATTTTCTGCCCAGAGGGACGGCCATCTTGGCTCCTTATGTAGCAGTTTGTCATCAACCTGAAGCCAATCAGATGCAAGCTATGAGTTTGCCACACAAATCACAGCAAAGTAACCTGCACATTCCAACTAGCATACAAACGCCACAAACACAAAGATTCAAATGAGCTAAGGCCTGAGTCACGCAGGCCTAGAGACTGGTCAGCCAACCTCTGTTCACTAGGGAAAATTGTGTGTTCCCCGACCGTTGGTTGGTGAGTGGTTGCTGGCAGTCACTGCACCACAAAACCTCCTTGTGATTGCTTTGGTTGCTAGCAGGTTGCCGTGGTTGCCTGTAGTTTGCATGGAAGATGGCGACTTGTCAGCAAACACTCACCATTAATCACAGATGTAGTGAGTAAATGGTGAGTCTTCACAGTTTCAAGTAGTTTTCAAGGGTTTGCTGACAAGTCAGCGTCTTCCATGCAAACTACAGGCAACTGCACCAACCTTCTAGCATCCAAAGCAATCACAACAAAGTTTTTGGTGCAGCATCGCATACCTCTTTGTAATCAATTTGACCTAGTGACTGCCAGCAACCACTTGCAACTGGCCAAGGAACACACATTTTTCACTAGTAACCAGTGGTTGCCAGATGGTCGCCAACTGGTCTCTAGGCCTGTGTGACTGGGGCCAAAGGTGAAGCCTAACATACAGTTGCCAGCTACGGGCTACGTTGGCTACCCCCCTGCTAATGCAAACTTTAAGCCTTAGTAAAGTTTAGACAGGTGGGTTATATCACCTGTACACTTGTTATGAAGGGGAAAATTAGCTACAGAGACCAAAACTGTTTTCATGCCAGGCTGTAAACATGCTTATTTCTGTTGTAAATTTGAACATTTTAAAATGGGGTCTGTGGGGCTTGACTCACTTTTGAAGCCAGACTCAAGCGGACATTAGATGTTGGCTTCATTTTTCGGCCCTGGAGGTTAACACTTGGTTGTCTCACTGAACACTTGCATGGGATATTGTAAATTTTCAGGTTCCCTAGACTTTCCAAGTGTTTTTAAACCAGTTTAAATACATTCAAATAAAAAATACATTCTGCAGGGTTTGTGGATTAAACTACTTACTTGTGTCCAGTTTTTAAAATGTCACCCTCCAGTGTCCTCTTGCACGTTGAGAGTTAGAAGTGTGAACATAAACAGGAGAAAAGTTGCAGCTTACATGTTGCATATTTCATGAATCTGAGCATAAGAAAAACTGAATGTGTGTGCAGTAGCTCTATCAGACGTTTTCAGACTTAAACCAGCTATTTCCTCTGCAATGAATGCAACAAAAAGATATAATAAAAACCATAAGAAAGAGGCTCCAGTGCTGAGGAAAGCTGCAGAGCGTAATTATCAGTGTATTTGTCACTATGAGCGACCCCTTTCACATACACAAAGTAATTTGATGCGCTGTTAATGTATGAATATTCATGAGAGCCACTTTAAGGATGGGGTTAGGGGTTAGAGAATCCATTATATCAATACAAACACAAGTTTGTGTGTGCGTGTTTGTGCAGTCATCATTTGTTCTGGTTATTTGTGGATGTCACATCTGATTGCTTCCATCACAACACACACAGCCTAACTGTACTTTATAGGAAAGCAAATGAGCAGCAGCAGACTGCATTCAAAAAATTCAAAAATGTTTTGGCCTATTATGTATTTTAATTACATTTAAATTATCCATCCATTCCAATTCAATTCAATTCAGTTTTGTTTACATAGCGCTAAATCACAACAATAGTCATCTCAAGGCGCTTTATATTGTAAATAAACTTCCTTCAACAGTTGAGATATGTAGCTTTAACATAGACAACATAATAAACTGAATGTGATGCATATTTGTCAGCCAAGCATTAAGGAAATTAGTAAAGCCAGTGTGTTTTAAATAAGTGGCTGTCATGCATTTAAAATAGTTTGGCTTTATTCTTAAGCTCTGTAAAATCACCATTTTCTTGCATGAGATTAATCTTTTTAATGTTTTTTACAACAACAGTCAAAGACTTCTGAAAAGCAGTAGATTAGCTGAAACGTTTATGTCCATAGACCGTAGATGGAAAAGAAGGAAGTAGGCCCCCTAAATCAGCTGTTGGTTTGTGAAGTCCGGTTTTGAATCGTTAAACTGACCATTTTGTCTGCTGTCATCTTAGCTTTTTTGAAACCAGGTGGAACAAGCTGGGGTGGATCTGACTGAGAAGCCAAGGACACATTTATGGTAGAGACATGTAAATCACAACTAAGTGCACCCTTACTCCTTCCATAGGAATTAAGAAGGTAAGTAGCAGCTAGGTGCTGCTAATCAAATGCACTTGATTAACTGATCATCAGCAAGTGTGAGCACCTCTATAAAAGCAGAAGTTTTGGCAGTTTGCTGCTCTGGCGCATTCAACACAATGCCACAATCTTCCCAGGAGTGGACGTCCCAGGAAATTCACTTCAAGGTCAGACTGTGCAACGCTCAGAGAAACTGTAAAAAACCCAAGAGCTACATCTCAGACTCTACAGGCCTCAGTTAGCATGTTAAATGTTAAAATTTATGACAGTACAATTAAAGAAAGACTAAACAATTCAATTCAATTCAATTTTATTTATATAGCGCCAAATCACAACAACAGTCGCCTCAAGGCGCTTTATATTTTAGGGTAAAGACTCTACAAATTAGACAAAAAACTCCAACAGTCAGACGACCCCCTATGAGCAAGCACTTGACAACAGTGAGAAGGAAAAACTCCCTTTTAACAGGAAGAAACCTCCGGCAGAACCAGGCTCAGGGAGGGGCAGCAATCTGCCGCGACCGGTTGGGGATGAGGGGAAACAGAAGAGAGCAGAGGGAGACAGGACAAAAGACACACTATGGGAGAGAGACAGAGTTTAATAATAGCTAATGATTAAATGCAAATGGTGTATAAACACATGGAGAGTGAAAGGAAGTGAGGAAGAGGAAGTGCTCAGTGTGTCATGGGAAGCCCCCAGCAGCCTAGGCCTATTGCAGCTTAACTAACGGATGGTTCAGGGTCACCTGATCCAACCCTAACTATAAACTCTATCAAAAAGGAAAGTTTTAAGCCTAATCTTAAAAGTAGAGAGGGTGTCTGTCTCCTGAATCCAAACTGGGAGCT
>VUQI01051820.1:0-16788 GCA_015106735.1 Paratilapia polleni | reverse complement strand
GCATTTAATCATTAGCTATTATTAACTCTGTCTCTCTCCTATAGGTGTGCCTTTTTGTCCTGTCTCCCTCTGCTCTCTTCTGTTTCCCCTCATCCCCAACCGGTCGCGGCAGATGGCTGCCCCTCCCTGAGCCTGGTTCTGCCGGAGGTTTCTTCCTGTTAAAAGGGAGTTTTTCCTTCCCACTGTTGCCAAGTGCTTGCTCATAGGGGGTCGTCTGATTGTTGGGGTTTTCTGTCTAATATTGTAGGGTCTTTACCCTAAAATATAAAGCGCCTTGAGGCGACTGTTGTTGTGATTTGGCGCTGTACAAATAAAATTGAATTGAATTGAATTGAATTATTGAAGCAGTGTGGGATCATCTTGACAGAGAACAGACAAAAGGCAGCCAACATCCAAAGAAGAGCTTTGAATGTCCTTCAAGAAGCCTGGAGAACTATTCCTGAAGACTACTTAAAGAAATTACAAGAAAGCTTCCTAAGAGAGTTCAGTCTGTGTTGAAGAATGAAGGTGGTCGTACCAAATATTGACTTTCAAGCTCATTAAAATTGTACAAACATTAGAATTGTACTGTTTTTGCCTTATATACTGTATTTCTATATATGTTTGCTGGTTGCACCTATTTCCCCATTTTCCTAGCAAAATATAAAGAAATGAGGTGTGGTTCAAGACGTTTGCACAGTACTGTATAATGTCAATATTCCATGCAAATAAAAGCAGCTACACAAATTTTAAACTCTACAAATATTCTGTCTGTGCTGGGATGAAATTCAAAAGGGTCAAATGAAGCCTACAAATGCACAGCCCCTATGTGTATACACATTTCCCCATGCCACATGATTACAGAATAAGTGCACTTCCTCATTGTTAGAGGACTTCAGATAAGAGTTAATCTGCTGGTAATTCCCGAATGTGACTTCTCCGTGTGGCTCTTTAGCCATTTTGTCATCCTGTCACCTGCCACAGGAATGTTGTCACTCAAATAGTCATCATAAAAGCAGCTGCATGCTTTTATACTTTCTGCAGTATCAAATAAAACTGCATGGTGGTGTTTTTGGGAATTGCCAAATTTTCATTTCCTTTTGTGTCACATTTGTTGATGCAGATATTGTTTTAAACAACAGTATTTTACACACTTGTTTATTTAAATAGACTCCAACAATGGAATGTACAGTTCAGACAGAAACCATCAGTCAGTATAAAAGTTCAGTTTGGTCAAACAGCACTCCAAATTACATCTAGTAGTTCTTCTTTTTTCCTCACATTCACATGAACACAGTCATTACCTTGGGGATGTTTTACAAAGTGACCAAACAAATAGTAACAATCACTTGTGTGCTACAGAAAATATCAGTGCTTCAGAGTAAATGGATTAAAGAAAGATTAAATAATTCAGTGCAGACATCTCAAAGAAGAATAATGAAGATAATGTTGTTCCCAAACATTTTAAGTTTGAATCTGTGGTTTTAATAGGACCCCATATAAAATCACATTGTTAAATACAACACGGACCTGGTGTCAGGGTGAAGTAATGACAGGACTGCTCCAACTCTCTAGGAAGTCCATACAGTTCATTATTCAAAAAGATATTTTTAGAAAGAGTTTTAACTAGTCAGAATTATTTATCTAGACAAAAAGCTATAATGTAGTCTCAAAGGTTAATTTTCTTTAATCTAAACTGTCCTTGAAGAGGACCTTAATTTGAGATTACAAAGAATTCTGAAAGAGATATCAAATAACTATAAATACTCTCAATTTAAAAAACAAACAAAGAAACAAAAAGGACTATCGGTTTTATAACATGTTGATAAGCTTTGGAAAAGCTTGGTGACCTCTTAGGACTGTTTACAGGTTTGTCTTATATTTTAAATACAAGATAAATCATTTTAAATTAAAAAAAGCAAACAAAATTTCTCAAAAATAGTAAGTTCTTATTTAGGCATTGCATATTAAGTAGCATTCTTATTGCTATCTGATGAAAACAAAATATTAAATATTGTGTTGTAGGGTTCAAACAAACCTTCAAATCCACATGTGACCTGAGTTTGCTGGTGCAACACTGAGGATTAAAACCTCAATACAAGGCCACTTGAGGAATACTCTGAACTTTGGCATGCCATCAGATGGGTCCAATGCAGAAGGCACTCGGGGTAGTAAAGCTGAAGTCAGAAACTTACAGGACTTGCTTCTCAGGTCCTGAGGCACTTTGTGCACACTCCACTCACACAGACACATCCATACTACACACCAAGATAACTTTCACTCACACCTAGGAGAGTGTTGTGGAAAATAGAGTTAAAAATTGACCTAAATACATAAAGGAGATGGAGATGTTTTGGCATTCTGCTGTCTAACATGTGGTGCACTGTTAAGGGTGCTCAGGCACTGGTGAAACTGGCCCCAAGGCCCCTCAGGCAGGCTGCTGGGGATTGATGTTCATGTGAGGGGGGTGACCAAGAAGTCCAATTCGCTGTTTCTGCTTCCTCTGTTCTGTCATCTGCATAGGGAAAGACACAAAATAGTTTAAAGACGTCATTTCAGTGAGAATCACTTCTGTAAACTGGCATTGATTCTCATGAGCTTTATTTAGACTTAAGGTACCCTGTGGAGTTTTTGACATCTAGCAGTACAAATATTTTCATTGGGCATTTGTATATATATAGTCATGTGAAAAAGAAAGTTTTCATAGGACTCTATGCAGTCCTGTGAAACACTAAGTGCACTCTTACTGCTTCCATAGGAATTAAGAGGGTAAGTAGCAGCCAGATGCTGCTAATCAAATGAACTTGATTAACTGATTATCAGCAAGTGTGACCACCTCTACAAAAGCAGAAGTTTAGGCAGTTTCCTGGTTTCCTAGGAGTGGAATGTTAAAGTTCATGACAGAACAATTAGAAAAAACACTGAAGAGTATAGCTTGTTTGGAAGTTTTACCAGGAGAAAGCCTCTTGTCTCTAAAAAGAACATGGCAGCACAGCTTTGCAAAGTTGTATCTGAACAAACCACAAGACTTCTGGAACAATGTCCTTTGTTCAGAAGAGACCAAAGTGGAGATGTTTGGCCATAATGCACAGCGCCATGTTTGGCGAAAACCAAACACAACATATCAGCACAAACACCTCATACCAACTGTCAAACACGGTGGTGGAGGGGTGATGATTTGGGCTTATTTTGCAGCCACAGGACCTGGGCCCATTGTAGTCATTTATTTGACCACAAACACCTCTGTATCCCAAAGTATTCTCAAGTCAAATGTGAGACCAAAAATGGGTCATGCAACAGGACAAGCACATCAGCAAATCTACAACACAATGGCTGAAAAAGAAAGGTATCAAGGTGTTGCAATGGGCCAGTCAAAGTCCAGACCTCAACCTGATTGAAATGCTGTGGTGAGACCTTAAGAGAGCATAAACAAATGCCTGCAAACCTCAATGAACTGAAGCAATGCTGTAAAGAGGAGTGGGCCAAAATTCCTCCACAATGATGTGAGAGACATACAGGAAATTACTGCTTTAAGTTACTGCTGCTAAAGGTTGTTCTATAAGCTACTGAATCATGGGGTGTACCTAGTTTTTCCACAGGACCGTATAGAGTCTTGTGAAAACTTTTTCACATGACTGTATGCATGCAAGCATTCGAGAAATATGATGCTTTCCTCCCGATTTCTCAATAACATGATTGACTGTCACATGATATACCTGTTCTTTGAGCTCAGTCAGCTGTGCAGACAAGTTGGTCACCAGCCTCATGGTTGACTCCAGCTTCTCCTGCAGGTTCCTGATTTCATTCTGCTCCCCCTCTGAATCGCTGCTCACCAGTGACATGGCACGCATCCGAGGAAACCAGTCCAAGTTGTGCTCCTGAGATTAACCAAGAATATCAGCCAAGTGTTGATCTAGTTTTACATTGGAAAATACTGGTAACTTTCTACTGCACAGTTTTGAAAATCACAGTGAACAGATCAATAATTCCACATCATGCTTTGATCAGTTTCATGATTAGAATGTGGCTAACGTACCTTTTTGGTTCACTTACTTCCCGTTTGTCTGCACTAGTCGGTTTGTGTCATTAAATGGACATGACGGGTATGTCCGTCAGTTAAGATTAGAAAAGCAGAACATATTACTGTACAAGGGTGTGTGTGACAAGCTGGTACACGTTTACAAGAGTGTCACATTTTTTGGTAAGCAGAGTTCATCAGTTTATGCTACTGAGTCACAGATAAATTTGCTCCCCATGACGCTCTTTAATTCAGGACTGAGTAGCAAAAGGAACACACTAATTCCAGTAAATGGCTTTGAAATTATGTACGATACTGACATCATCAAGCAGTGAGGTTAAGCAATTTTTAAGCGGAAAATGTGTAGGTTATATTCTCTATATATTCTCTATACACACTCTCTTTGATGTTATGCAGCATGCATAACACCATTACTTCCAAACTAGTGTGGTCTGATAGTGAATTCAACGCATTTACAACAAGTAGGCCTGCACAATAACCAGATCAGGTGGATGTGTGTTTTAAGGGTGTGTGCATGCTTGGTGTTTACCTTAATCATCTGAGCCACGTAGCTCTCAGGGCCCGTGTATTCTGTGGAGTCTTTAACTTTTACCAGCACGATAAAGAACAGGTAGTGCCACATATTATGCTCCTCTTTGATGTGCTCCTCAAAAGTCACCGTCTTGTTGTCAAACTTGTCGCGCTCCAGACCTGTAATGGGAAAATAACAAATGTTTTTGTTATGTGGTCACAGTGTGTTTTGGAAAAACAACACAACAAAATAACATTCTCTGTCAGTCAGTTCAACTTAGCGTAGAAAATTTACATTTTTAAAGTCAGTGCTGCACAACTAAAAATTTAAAAAAGTAAATAACACCAGTCACATTAAATATAATGAGAATGAAATGCGCACTCAAAGTAAAGTCAGGACACTTTCAGAAATAATTCAGAAATATTTGCAAAAATGATGACAGTGAACCCAATAAAATCCTAAATCTAATCAAAATTTGGCATTACAGCTGTTTGCCTTTAAAACAGCACCACTTCTCCAAGGTTAATGTGTGCAAGTACTTGGCGGGAAGGATGTCCTAAAGATCTAGGGGGACTTGCAACAATTCTTCTGTGTACTTATTATATCTCTATATCTTCTGTAATCCCAGATTGGCTCAATGTGTTGAGGTCAGGACTCTGTGGGCGCCAAACCATCTGCTGCAAGACTCTTTGTTCTTCTAGTGGCTGAAAATGGTTCTTTAGGACTCTGGCTGTCTGTCTGCAGTCGTCACCATGCAACTGTCATTTGACACTGATCAGATGCGTCTATGGCAGCACTGCATGCTGGGTAAGAATCTTAACATCTAAACTGTCTAAAACATTTGCTCAGAACTGTCCAAGACAAACAACATGGAAAGTATACAAACAAATGGATTAAAATAGTCAAAAAGATGCCATTGGTAACAAACAGCCAATACGAGACGTTTCCAAGAATAATGTAACATTCACACAGAGGTCAAGTACAGTCATGCAAAAAAAAAAAAAAGTTTTCACAGGATTCTCTGCAGTCCTGTGAAAAACTAAGTACACCCTTTCTGCTTCCATATGCATTAAGAGAGTAAGTAGCAGCCAGGTGCTGATAATCAAATGTGTGAGCATATCTATAAAAGCAGAAGTTTCGGCAGTTTCCTGGTTTCCCAGAAGTAGACGGTCCAGCAAATTCACCTCCAGGTCAGATCGTGCAATGCTTAGAAAAACTGCAAAAAATCTAAGAGCTACATCTCAGACTTTGCAGGCCTCAGATAGCATGTTAAAATTCATGACAGTATAATTAGAATAAGACTGAACATGTACAGCTTGTTTGGAAAAGTTGCCAGGAGAAAACCTCTTCTCTCTAAAAACAACATGGCAGCACAGTTTAGGGTTGCAAAGTTTCATCTGAACAAACCACAAAACCTCTGGAATAATGTCCTTTGGCTAGACGAGACCAAAGTGGAGATGTTTGGCCATAATGTACAGCGCCACATTTGGCGAAACACAGCACCTGAGCACCTTGCAGTCATTGAGTTGACCATGAACTCCTGCATGCAACAGGACAATGATCCTAAGCACACCAACAAATCTACAACAGAATGGCTGAAAAAGAAAAGAATCAAGGTGTTGCAATGGTCCAGTCAAAGTCCAGACCTCAACCTGATTGAAATGCTGTGGTGGGACCTTAACAGAGCTGTGCATAAACGAATGCTCGCAATCCTCAATGAACTGAAACAACGTTGTAAAGAAGAGTGGGCCAAAATTCTTCCACAATGATGTGAGAGACTGATCAAGTCATACAGAAAACAATTACTTCAAGTTATTCCTGCTTAAGGTGGTTCTACAAGCTACTGAATCATAGGGTTTTTTTGTTAAATCTACAGCAGGCCTACATGAAACAGCTTTCATGACAAGCTCTCAGTAAATCTTTACACCAGTGGTGTATTTGCTTTGGTGATTTTGTTTTAAGGTGAATTGAACAAAAGTAAAGTATATACTAAATGTGTTCTGTGTGCTCTAGTCAAGATTCACACTTATTGATTTACTTGTCATGTGGATTGGAACAAATCTGGGGTTCCTGAATATGACAATTCAATTTTCAGTCTATAATCCTTGGTTGTCTGTCATTATGAAAGTGATGTGTGGTTTACTTCAACCATTAAGAATAATTATGCATATTGTGAAACCAATAAGTCCTTACTAAAAGCCCATAAACCCACATCAATATACATGGTAAAGGAACCTGCACAATAGTGTTACTGATGTACAAATGGAGAATAAAAGACCCAAGGATAAAACCTTCCATGGCTCGAAAAAAAACAAGCAGAGGCTTACTCATAGACACCGATAGTATTAAAAAAAATAAATAAAAAAATCAAACCAACAAGATTGTGGAGGGCATTTTACAGTGCCAGTGAGCCTGATTTGTTGCACAACAATAAATTAAGCTACAGGTAAAAATCCCTGCAGGAAGTTCATGACGTAAATCAATCATTGGCTACAGATCCCAAAGATCTAAGGACTAATACAAGTCTGAGAGAAAGCTCAGTGGCTTATAAAACCAAGCAAGAGGATGTCGAGCCACTTAATTCCTGTGGAGCCCCTAATCTCTGCATCTCCTGTTCTCTCGTGGTCCTTCTGGAAACCATAGAGACAGCAGCTCCCCCTGTGGCCTGGCCTTATTTAACATGAATGAGTCAGAGCTGATGGCTGACTGGGTGACATAATACTGTTCTCATTCCATATGCTTATCACTTGTCCTGACTGCCTGACCCAACATACGCATGCACACACATGCTCACATACAGCATGTACTTCTGGGCTTACACACAGTAATGTGCAGATACTGCACACATACTGTACAGCATGCTCGTATTTAGCTACTTACACATATAATGTACATATAAGGACATGCAGATGATGCCACACAGAGGGACAAAGTTTGGGTAATCAGAGAAGCTGCACAAAACATATGGTAAGGAAATTAAGTGTGTGCGAGTTAGTGAGTGAGTGGGAGAAAATGTCTGTGCGTGTGAGACAGACATGAATTATGGAGGCGAGCAGAGCAGTGGCAGGAAGCCCTCATGACTCAGCCTTCTTTGGAACGACAGCAAAGTGAGAAGAGGGAGGGGGAGAGATGAGGGGGACTGCAACAAACGAATACACCTTTACAGACGTACCACAAACCACAAATACATCAAAAGATCTAATGCTCTGAGAGGAGAATTCAGGAATTAAGTAATATTGGATAAATTGTGGAAGAGTTCTAATAAAAAGCACTCTTTAAAACCACACAGAGCCCTTCCAACAACAGAACACAGCTTACAGGGCTGGCAGTGTGCCTTTATCATTAGGCAAGTCATCCTCTCACTGGAAAGTTAAAGGTTTGTTTCCCATGACTAATATCATAGGACAATATTCCAACACAAGTGAATTCTTGACACAAAGTTGTGCCAAAAACCTTGTAGGTTACACATAACCTTTAAGTACGTATACATTTGAGCTCTAATTATAAATTATTCCTCCTATCGATATATTTTTGTTGGTGCAATTGCTTGGCCTATAATATCTCACCAGTGAAATTTGCAAAGAGCAACATTTTCTTAAAGGGGAGTTCTGCTAATTTCTAGCTTCTCATGTTTTTTTTTTCTTGGACTCTATTAGAGTAACTTTGCATGATTCAAAAGTTATACTGGATCTCACCCAGTATAGCTGCCTCAGTTCTGCTATGCATGTACATTTATGGAAAAACATAACACGTCCCCTTTAACACATTAGATGAGTCTTACCACAGATGAAGCATGTAGTCTTCAGGACTTCTTCTTTCTTCTGTTTTTCACTCCTCAAGTCGGCAAAGGTGTCAATGATTACACCAAAAATAAGGTTCAGGACAATGATGATGACCATGAAGAAGAACAGCAGGTCATATATCACTCTGGCTGCAAACAGTGGCTCCTGAATGAGATACAAGAAACAGGGTTGTTTGTACATTAGTGTCATCTTGACATAGCATAACATGTCATAACATGTCACAATAATTATAAACTTTATTTTGGGTGAGATTAATAAAACGAGGGGAATAATGAGGACCCATGTCCCATTTAATTGTATGACCCAAAAGGCAGGCCTTTACCTAAACAGGTGTTGTGGACGATGTTGTGAGTATAAAATGAGGTTAACCTCTCATGGTTGTTCATGGAAACATAAGGCCATGGGTATAACCTGCCAGATGCTACAGTAACAGAGACGACAGAAAGCCGGTCAGCGTGGTACAGCATCGGTCAGATTCACCGACTCATTTTGCAATTTTACTTATTGCTATACACTCTAATGAGATGAGAATGTCCCAGAATGCATTACTCTGCAGCTGTCACCAACCTAATGCATCATACTCACACTTGTTTAGGACAAGCTAGATAATGCTGGAGCCACCATGCCACCCATGTCATATGACTGCTGTAATTTACCTTAACAACTAGCAAGACTCTCAGATTCAAGTTGCACAGAGTTGCGAATACGTGAGGCAGACATTCACATCCTCTTTTGACATAAGTGGTTAAGCCTTCATTCAGTGGAAATCTATTTTGAGGTCTAATTGTCACACAAGGCGGAGGCAGCGCAGCTGTAAGGAAACATTGCGAAATCTCCATACTTTAGAAACAAAAACAAGTTTAGTGGCTCATAGAGAGCTCACATGACCCATGCCGCAGCTGCGGGTGCTACACCTTCTCAGCTAGAAATCATACACACACACACGCACAGTGGCTGGGGCCTTTCGCAGTTGCACGTACCTCTTTAGATGGCTTACGGAGAACATCCCCCACACCCCCTCCACTCCTCAAGCCATGACTCAGCACAGTAACAATACACATCAGTAAAGAATCGCACGTTCGCTCCATGTTGCTGTCCTCTTCACTGTCATTCCCAAAATCTGAGGAAACAGAAAGGACAACACATTTAATAATTACAGTAATTAAATAAGAGCCTGTTAAAAGTACATGATTGTGGTATATTTACACCACTGCAGCACTGTAATATGTCTCTACAGTTTGACTGAACTGGTATAACCAGGAAACCAGCACCACCAGGAACTGTATTCTTTTCGTTATCTAACATCAAAACAACAGGGTGCGACTCAAAGTGATTTTAACAAATAAAAATATGCTGAAACATTCACATGCAATAATCATAGTAGCCTAATACAGTAATTAAAGTGCATATTTAGTTGTACAATAGATGTTCATACAAAAATATACTGATCCAAATTTGTTAGGTTTTAATAGCCCCCTGTCTTTGCTGTGTTCACCTGACAAAATGCTATGAGTTCAGGTAATATATATTTTTGATTTTTTTTTTTTTTTATACCAACCGCATGCATTGAGGAGCATCTTAACTAAATACTAATTAAGTACAGAGGCATTAGAGTCAAAATTAGCAGATCAGTGGCTGCTGTCAGTCTTGTAATGCAGTTAGTAATCTCTGATTTTGAAAATGCACCCTATAATCTATTAACATTTATTATCTATCAATAGTATAGGTGTACCACTTATTCCACATTTCTTCAGGTATCATACAGAGTTAATGGACTTCATATAAAATAGTGTGATACCATGCTCACGGTGCATTAACTGTATTATAACCTTGTGTATATAACACATTATATAACCTTATATAACTGAGACATAGTGACATAGTGCTTGCGATGTTCATATTCAGCATTTATAAAATGGCTTGTGATAAACAATACATCCATCCATCCATTTTCTTCCGCTTATCCGGGGCCAGGTCGTGGGGGCAGCAGCCTAAGCAGAGAAGCCCAGACCTCCCTCTCCCCAGCCACCTCCTCCAGCTCATCGTATAGTATAGTATAAAATGTAGAATATTATCTTCTTTTTGAAAAAGGAGACATCTGTGTTATAGAAAGAGTATTTAGCCATGTAGTCATTCTGTAAATATAAGGCATCATCTGCCATTTTGTCATAAATATCCTTGACTTTGTTAAAGAACTTAACATTTGATAAAAGTGTGTTGATATGGTTTGGTTCACAGTGTGAAGGCTGCAAGTCAAAGCAGAAGTGTTTTTGTTTAGCTGGAATGCGAAATAGACATTGAATTTAAGGACCTCTGACACAGTCAAATAGAAAACAGACTGGAACACATGATCTCCTTGCTGTTACTGGCCAAATTATTTATATTGCTATGTCGGCGCTGATGGCTGAGGGAAGGAAACTTAGGTACTGAAATGCAGGAGCATTTATATCTTCTCTGAGGACTAAATGTAAACATGCAGAATGGTCCAGTTTATGAGTCATATCTCTGAAAATATTCAGAACCATCATTCTGATTCCAACACCAAATAAAAAACTGCTTTTGCAACTATGTAGCCTTGATGGCAACAAAGCCTCACTGCTGGGAAGTTCCCAGGAATTTTATCCTTTTTTGGGACGGTCATTAATCTGTCACATGAGGGCTGACGAGGTCACATGTGAGTTGCTTAGGTCAAATGGCAGGCACGTGAAAGTTGACCGAGTCACATGGATTGAAGTGTAGATAAAAAAGAAAACTGCACCAGTTTTCCTTTCACTTATTGTTGTCTGACAATTACGCTCAAAAATAGATCACGTAACTCCTCTCTTGGCATCAACTTACAGCCTTCCGCACCTTTCTGCTTTGTTATAACAGGGCTTTCACTAATTCGCCATCTTCCTTATCATATTTTCATTTTACTAATCACTACTTAATCACTTCCAGAAATGTGAAATAATAACTCAACCTTAGTTTAACAGTTTGCTTGCGAACACATGCATACAACTAAGGTCTTTAAACCATGGTCAACTCAGAGCAGGATGTGAGTCCCTCATTCAACATCTAAATACTATTCATAGACTAATGGAAGACTCTGATGTTGTACTATAGGGTTACCTTCGTGGAGGGCATCTGTGGTGCAATTTTCATCAGTACCTCCATGACACACTGCTGCAGACAGGAACTCGCTGGCCAAACTACCTCCACTTTCTAGAAAAGAAAAGAGACAGTGGTTTCTAGTCCTTTCTTAATGTAGAGCTAACGATCTATAATAAGTCTAATTGGAAAACTGAAATATTTGCAGTCTGTCCTCACTCATAGTTGTGTTGGGGATAAGATCCACCTCCAGGATGAAGTCGTCTTTGAAAAATATGTAGCCAACGATGGAGAACAAGTAGACCAAAATGAGAGCGAGCACAGCGGTCAGCACAATGGAGCGTCCGTTACGAGTCACACTCTTGATTACATTCAGCAAGGTCTCCTCTCTGTATACCAGGTCAAACAGCTACGGAAACAAAGTACGCATTACAAAGGATGAGCAAAAAACTAATTCGGAGTACACAAAGTTGTTTCTTAGCTTGCTTGCAGATTTGGCATTTTCTTCCTGACACAAAATTTTTGACATAAAAGTTACATTGTGCAATTTTCTAAGCTGCTTGGACCCATGTGAATGAAAAACATCGCTAAACACTTGAATATTCAGGCTGAAGTGGTAAAAAGACCTGAGGCACTGGCAGACAGCAGCTAACACTTCAACAACAACAACAACAATGCTATAGCACCAAAAAAGGAAACTTCTGGCTTACTAGGAGGATATGACCTTGAGGGCATCATGAAAAAAAAAAAAAAGCTGGGGGAGCAGGGTATAGTGATTAATTCACAGCTTTAGTCATGATTCGGTTTCATCAGCATGTATTAATTCCTTCTCAGGGTGGATGTGTATGGAAAAAGTGAATTCGTATTTGTGTTTCTCTTACCAAAAGACTGTAGAAAAAGACGTGGCCAAACACCCCCAGACAGCAGATGATGAGGTAGAAGAGGTGGTAGAGGAACTCAAAGTCCATCACCATGGCTTTGTAGCCTCGTGTGAAAGTTCCTCGGTTACCAACAAAACTTATCAGGAAGATTATCTTATTACAAACCTGAAAGGTAGAGACAAGCTGTCTTTAATAACAAGAATGGAGAAGAAGGGATCATTAGCAATTTTAATATTAGAAAATCAACAAGGACCTTTGCTGAGGGCATACACAGAAAGTCCTGAAACCAGTACAATAGGGGTGGCTTTTATGCCAAATGAGGATACACTGAATGGAGGCACAGGAGGTTACACTCCTGTGTGTAACCTGTAACTTAATGTCTTGAACATCATCCAAACAAGAAACTCGGTTTCCTGAATCAGGTTAAGGGATTAACAGAAACCCGGTTAACACAGCCTGAGTAGATACCTGCTTGAGAAACCTGACATCTCGAGCATATACATCTGTTTAACCGACTTTCCCCGCAGGGTTTTTGAAAGAGCACATGTGGTTGATGAAGAGTTCAGACAAGGCAAGTATCACTAAGTATCACACTAAGGGTCCACACTTCACCCTTTAGACCCAGATAATGAAAATCTATAGTCTGACTAAGAATGAAAGTAACAATTTAGTGTTTAGCAGAAGTGTGGTTTATTTGAATAATCCAACCATCTGTAAGAAAAAAAAAACAAAAACTTATCACTTGGTTCAAAACTGTCAAACACAAAGCCAGGAGACATTTGATCTGCTGTATATAAACTATATTTCAGTGTACCAGGCTACTGCAGTCCATGGTAACTTGCTCTCTGATTTCTTGCCTTAATCTGATTTCTCTCAATAACCTGCTTTTGTGTGTACATGTAAACACAGCGAGCAAAAAGAGAGATGATCGTGTGCTTCAGTCTTTATTTTGTGTTCTCTGTGTGTAAAAGTGTTTAAGAGCACATCTAGAAAATCTCTGGTGGCTGAAGGGGCGGTGTTACTCTCTCTAGGATCCAGTGACGCACTTAACACCACATAGTACAGCCAAGTGCAGCCAGTGAGATCTGCAGGGCCTGGGGGCAACACTACAGGCAGACACGGCACTGGCATGCCAAGTGGGCATGAGTGTGAGTGAGAGTTGAAAGGAGAAGTGGAACTGGTGCGGTGAAGGTTTCTCAGTATGTGAAAGTACATGTAGTAGTATGAGTAAAATAGTTTACCCAAATGAAAAAAAAAAAATTTGCCTTCAGTGGAATCAGTCACGTAGTTAGTTTAGGCTTAATTTGCCCTGTCAATCTAATTTTTAAAGCCAGATCCATCCATTTTTTTCCACTTATCCAATTCAGGGTTGTGGTGGGGTTGGAGCCTATCCCAGTGGTGGGGTACACCCTAGAGAGTTCGCCAGTCTGTCACATTATCCATTATGATCCTTTATTAAGGCCTTATTTATTTTCATGTTCAATTATTTGTCTATTATCTGTCGATAATCTGTTGACTGGTTAGTCCATGAAACATAACGTATATAAGAAGAAAATGCCAAAAACAATTTCTAAGCCCAGTGTGACATCAACTTCAAATTGCTTGTAGGGTCAAACGAACCATCCAAAAGCCCTAAAATATTTAGTTTATTGAGTTATACTTCATATTTTTAGTATCTTTTTTTTTTAAAATCAGTTATACTATAGGTAGAACCTTTTACATTACAGAATACTAAAAAAAAAACTAGAAAATGTTTGTCATTTTAGCTTGAAAGATGACTAAACCAAGGAATCATTTATAATCTACTTATTATAGTGACGGCTAAATTTTTTTGATTAACTAATAATACTCATCTCACCTCTACAAAAGGTCCACCTCCACTTTCTTTTACTGTATTGAGCTGGATACACAAATGCACAAATGGATGGTTGGACAATTGAAGCCAAAACCACTGGTGGTGATTTGGGTTAACTGACCCTCCTAGTGAGATCACTTACATTGAAAGCACCCAGAAAGAAGAGGGTGGGCTCCAGGCCCACAGAGAAGATGAGACGGAGGATTGTGATAGTGACCAAAGCACCAATGCCCAGTGGCTGGGGCATGATGATAACAATGACCAGTGCTGCCAAGACTCCCATCCACAACAGGGCAGATAAATGGGGATCCAGCACACCTGCAAGTAATAAATGTAAAAACACAAAAAAATAAAACAAAATAAATATGCAAAGCACAGGCAAGCTATAGGGTATACATGCCAAAACTGACAAACTAGTTATACAGCAAATGTGACATATATGAAATGAAAGCACATGATGAGAGGATATATGTGAGGTTTAGAATTTGACACTCTTTATGGGCTTCCACTATCTTCTTCCTACTTGTTAGACTTTGAACTCTAAGAGAGCCAGTTACATAACACCAAAAGTGTATGACACAGTTTTTGTGAGTGTGTGCAAACTAAGCTTTAGTGAGAGCCTACCTGATGTTCCTCTTGATCCTAGGGTAAATCCAGGATTAGTGTCCTAGTCAGAGGTTTCATGTGACAATGTGTCACTCAAGCTAAAACCACATTTCCTTGGCGTAAAAAAAAAAAAAAAGGGGCCATACCTAACCTGCTGCCTCTTTAAGCGATGTCTTTCCTAAAACACTGGACCAACTTGTGTATGTCTGTAAGAATTCAGTGAGCACTATTCATAGATCGACATTAGGGAACAGATAGATGAGAAAAATAAGGGAAATGGGGTAGAACTGAAAATACTGAAAAAGAGTCATGCAGTGGGCGACAAAATAGAAGAGGAATATTGCAATTAAGGGACCAGTCTTTCCCTTCCGTTCCACACTTTGTTTCCTCCCACCTTGCCTTTCCCCGTTTCCTTCTCTCCTTCCCTGTCTCTCCTTTTCTCTCCCTCCCCAGTCCCTGTTGAGATCACATGACAGGTGCCACTTACATAACAGCCTTCTCTAAAAATACCTCAGCTGAAAGATTCATGAGGGATAAGCAGGGAGCAACACACAGCTCGAGTGATGTCGCAGACTGAAAGAGCGGCGTTTACGTGCACTCACAAGCTTTGCATGCGCCTTACACTTGTGTTTAATGTGCAGGTGGATGATTGTGTGCAAATATCTAGAAAGTCAGGAGTCGAAAATGCTGCAAGCATGCGCTGTTTGAGTGTGACCATGTATTATGGGTGTGTGACGCTAACCACAGTTATTCATCAAAAGGCAGTCACAGTCATCCATGCAAGCAGAACATACTGACCTAGATCTCCTGCTCTTATAACCCTCATTCTAAAGCCTCAAGCAAAGGAGGGCAGAGAGCAGAGGGAGAGCAATGTATGTGAAGGCAGAGGCAGAGAGCCTTAAAAGTAACTGTTTAAGCCAAAAGGTATGCTGGAGCCTCACGTGATGTCTTGCACACAGGTCAAGTTTCACAAGAGGTTACTCATGACGTTGTGACAAATAAAAGATTTTAGTTTTGATTTTAGAAAAGTTTTTGTGATCAAACATAATTCACGATCCCACCAGATAAGTTGTTAAGAAAAAACAACTTTAAAGAGATAGTTCTTATAGTAGGGCAAACTTGTCTGGAAATGTGTTTATTGTTAGGTTATGTCATTTGAATAGTTCTGTGAAGACTTAAATAAACAGAAAGAGTAGAAAAAGTAGATGCACATCACTGAGGAGGATTAAATAGTTTGAATTGTTAAAAGTGTAAAACATGACTTTTTCCATCATCACATACTGTATGTGATGCGTATACAGTGCCTTGAAAAAGTATTCATACCCCTTGAAATTTTCCACATTTTGTCACGTTCCAACTACAAACTTAAATGTATTTTATTGGGATTTTATGTGTTAGACCAACACAAAGTAGTGCATAATTGTGAAGTGGAAGGAAAATGATACATGGTGTTTAAAATTTTTTAAACAGTTCAAGTGTGGTGTGCATTACTATTCAGCCCCCCTGAGTCAATACTTTGAAGAACCACCTTTCGCTACAGCTGCAGGTCTTTTGGGGTATTTCTCTACCAGCTTTGCACATCTAGAGACTGAAATGTTTGCCTATTCTTCTTTGCAAAATAGCTTCAGTTCAGTCAGATTGGCTGGACAGTGTCTGTAAACAGTAATTTTCAAGTCTTGCCACAGATTCTCAATAGGATTTAGGTCTGGACTTTGACTGGGCCATTCTTACACATGAATATGCTTTGATCTAAAACGTTCCATTGTAGCTCTGGCTGTATGTTTAGGGTCTTTGTCCTGGTGGAAGGTGAACCTCCGCCCCAGTCTCAAGTCTTTTGCAGCCTCTAACAGGTTTTCTTCCGGGATTGCCCTGTATTTAGCTCCATCCATCTTCCCATCAGCTCTGACCAGCTTCCCTGTCCCTGCTGAAGAAAAGTATCCCCACAGCATGATGCTGCCACCACCATGTTTCATGGTGGGGATGATGTGTTCAGGTTGATGTGTAGTGTTAGGTTCCCGCCACAC
>VUQI01051819.1:0-12721 GCA_015106735.1 Paratilapia polleni | reverse complement strand
TCATTGCATTAGTCCGCTGTTGCATTGCTCCAAACATATTGCACAGCTCTGTTTCTTCCATTATGGACCGAGATACACAAGTAGGTTAATGATTTCCACGTGGACCCAAAATCCTCACTCTCACTAAAACTTTCCTTTTTGATAGAGCTTATAGTTAGAGCTGGATCAGGTGACCGTGAACCATCCCTTAGTTACACTGCAATAGGCCTAGGCTGCTGGGGGCTTCCCATGATGCACTAAGCGTTTCTTCTTTCTCACTCACCTCTTTTCACTCTCCATGTGTTTATACACCACTATTGCATTTAATCATTAGTTACTATTAAACTCTGTCTCTCTCCCATAGTGTGTCTTTTGTCCTGTCTCCCTCTGCTCTCTTCTGTTTCCCCTCACCCCCAACTGGTTGCAGCAAATGGCTGCCCTTCCCTGAGCTTGGTTCTGCCCGAGGTTCCTTCCTGTTAAAAGAGAGTTTTTTCTTCCTACCGTCGCCAAGTGCTTGCTCATCTGATTGTTGGGGTTTTCTCTCTAATATTGTAGGGTCTTTACCACACAATATAAAGCGCCTTGAGGTGACTGTTGTTGTGATTTGGTGCTATATAAATAAAATTGAATTGAACTGAATTTCCAGGGCAATTACAGGGGAAGTCTTGGTGACTGCTCTTACTAACTGGCAGTATCACTCAGAGGCACCCTTTATCTGCTCTATGCCATTCATACTACTGAGTTCATCATTAACTAATCTGATTGGCAAGTATGTTAGAGGTTGCTACTACGATATCAGCAAGTTCAAGGATCTGTCAGTAAAAATCATGATGATGTGAAGGACACATGCAGGAAAAGGGTCTTCACAGTACTGTAGCAAGAAAGTGGTAGATAGAGAGTTTAACTGAGCAACAGTAGTATGGAGCTTGACTTAAAGCCTAAAATTTCCTCTGGATTATACAAATTAAACTACTGACTCACAGATCAGGGTAGTTAGTGGCGTACTGGATCTTCTGGGTCATTGAGAACAGATCACAACCCACACTGGAGCATACTGCATTCATGCCATCCACAGAGTTGAAGTTGAACCCCTTTTTTGTTACAAAATAAACAGGGACGCCGACTTCAAAGTACTTGTACAGGTACTGGAAATAGGTCACCATGTAAGAATCCTGAATCAAAAACAGAATCATCTTTGTAAGGTTACACAGAAAAAGGAGAGTGTCATGTTCATTTATGTATAACTGTGCTTACTGACCTGAGGCATAGCCAGCTCCTGATCCAGACCCACTGTCACATTCATCATGAGGAATATGGATGCACAGAGCATGAAGATGAAAATCAACATCTGAAGAGAACATAGAATGGAGTGTATTCATTAAATTTCCATTTAAAATATACAAATCACAGCATGAGTTTATGCTTATCTCCTCAAATTTGATCTCATAGGATTTCACATTAATGGGACACCAGAGGTCAGAGGTTGAGAATAATTGTGGATTGAATCTGTTATTGCTAAGGGGTTAAGTGGCATTACCACTATGATCCTGGTGCAGCTGTGCAGTAGGACTGGGGCATAGTATTTCTTCATGAAGGGCAGCAGAAAGCCCTCGTTTGGCTTTTTGGGACGCTGTGTCGACACTTTAACACAATAGAGCAGTTCACAGCGGTTGCTATCTTGGCGCCGGGCATCCAGGGACAGCAGTGCAACAAAGGCTGTCATCTGGAGGACAAAGTCCATGAGCACAGCCAAAGCAGCATACAGAGCAAAGGACTTCACTGCTGGCATGGTGGACAGGGCCCCTGAAACAAACATGGTCAGAGGATAACACATTGGACAAAACCTCTACTCCAGTTTTTTTTTTTTTTTGCTCATGCATTTTTAATCAGATTAAAGATATCAAAAGTTCATACCTAGAAAGAAGCAGACAGACTCAGAAAGACTGCACAGGAGCATGCTGGGAGCCACGTACCCGAGGACACGACCAATCTGCTCTTCTCGTGTCTCTCTAGGCCTCCGCACATCTCTCTGAAAGAAAGACAGATTAAGGTAACATTAATAAAAACTGGCATAATGCATTATTTGAGGAAATCTCTGGTATTGTACACAGATATACCACACCTGGTAGTCCAGAACAAAGATGAAGATGTTGTCAGCTCCCACTGCGAGCACCAGGAAGGGGACGACCTGCAGAATGACCAGCGAGGAGGGTATGCCAATCCATGAATAAAAACCCATGGAGGCCAGGACAGAACAGGCGACCACCAGGATCCCACCTAAACCAACCAGAAACTTGGAGTCTACCTACAGGACATAGAGATTCAGCATTACAATCACCTCCGTGAACCCAGTCACCTGTATATCCTTTCTGTATTACTTTGTGTCCAATAAACCTACGCGTTCTACTATGAAGATAAGCACAATACAGCTGACATAGGCATACTATGTCAGCTTCTCCTTATCACATACAGTAGGTGATATATACTGTTCAATCATTTTTGCTTCCTTTGTGGAGGCCATTATAACCCAGGCACATGTTTTATAGTCATATTTTTTACAGCAGCAACCAAAGTAATGTTTCAGCAACTTAAACTACCAAAATGCTAGCAGCTCTTGCTCAGAGTATTTGAACATGTTGTTTCTAGTAAAATATGGCTTTATGGTTGACATATTATCAGGGTTACTGCTAATAAATATCTAATCTAGGTGAGTCTACCTGGAGAGCAACTAATGGTTACAACCTGTACCATACTACAGATTAAATGTTATCAAAAAATGATACAGCAGACATTATTCTGATACCGCATTACTGCACATTTAACATAATTATGTTTAACAGGTATTAGTTTGCTTGTGTGTTCCTGTCTAACTGGACATTTTTACCATGTTAATCAGCACTAAACAGAAGATACAGCTGAGGCTAATTGGAGTATTATTTTTTTGCAGACGTTTGGTTTGTACAAATGAAAATTGTGACACCATAATTATGCTAGACAAAAATTTAGGGGATCATCAAAGTTGTTACAATCTATCCTGGGGAGAACATGAAGGTAGCTGTGAAGGCATTTCCCCTAAGACCACACAAGTGAAACACTGACAGGATGCATGAACACCTGTTCAAAGACTGATAACAACACAGGCAATAACTGTTCATGTTTGACCAAAGTAGTGGACCAATCATCTTGAACCAAGTGGCTCAAAATGCTGAGTAATGCAGAATACTACACTGAAATAAAGATACTCTCTGAAGACATACCAGTATGCGTTTCAATGAAGAGTACTCCCCGAGTGCCACAGCGATGTAAATGAAGATTACAGCATAGCTGATCATAAAGATGGGGATATCTTCTGCTGTTGTTCGGTTAATCTCATCCTCCAGTGACCTCTATTGACAGAGCAGAGACCAGAGAGAAGTGATGGATTAGATGTGTAAAAATGTCAGAAAATTAGGTGATAGAGAAAGAGAAGACAACTTAATGTTTCTTAGAAAAACTCTGACAGCAGGTCTTTATCGGCTACTGATTATTTCCCTGTTGTTTTCTGAGCATTTTGACCTTTGTTGCCAAGCTTAAAGTGATTCTGACTAAACTCTGCCATAATTCCAAAATCCACCTGAATTTCTCTTCAAAAACTGAAATTTTGCAAAACATGAACAATGTGTTCTCAGGAGTCTATACCTCCGCCATGTATGCAAAAGTGAAGGTGGTCGCTGGGTTTTTCTGGTAGTCCTGGACAATTTTAAGAAACTCTTTCTCCCACTGCATAGCCACTTTGAACCTGGGGTTATTGCGAGCGTAGTTGTTGAGGGAGAAGGTCAAGATTAAGGCCTCAGCACTGGTGTATGCATCATCTGGGAAAAGCCAAATGTATAATGTTGAAGTAAGTTAGAAACACCATTTTTGTGTGTTTTACAATTATTTCAGGTGTAAAAGGTGGTGCTAAAAGTCACTCACCCTCATAGCCTCCCACAGCCAGAAATGGGAAGACAGGAGCTCCATAATCTGCCATGCAGCTCATACCTAAATCAGTGATGTCTTTGAAGGACATCGGAGAGCTTGAGAAGAAGTAGAAAAAGGGGCAGAAGGGATGGTTATGCCATGGAAGAGGAAGTCCATGAAGATCTGCAGATTACGTTTTTTTTAATGAATGCTTACCCAAGGCAGTAGATTAGGTGGTCTCTCCAGTCCACCTCTTTGGTCACTCCCAGCTTAGTCATATTCACCTTAGCATTAATGTTGTCTAGGCTGCTCTGGAAGTACTGTGGCAAGCTGTTGACTGCACAGTCAGTCAGGGAAGGGTTGTTTGGGTTTAGCGGTGCAAAACACACATCCTTCAGGCTTGCTGTGCGGTTCAGATCTTCTGACCAAAACTCTATGTTCTAAAAATGGAATCAAGGGGCATCAGTTAGTCAAGATACGACGGTGCACTTTTGCAATCAGTGTCAGTGGTCAGCTTTGACTATGTGTACCTGTATTCGTCTCTGTAGTTCCAGGAGCTCAATGATGAGATCTTTGGATATTATCCCGCTAAAGTTTTGCGGTCCAAACAGCAATGAGTCATACATGTGGCTTTTTCTGCCTGGTGCTGTCAAGATCAGTTGGTTTGTCCTGTAGAAGGGGTCAAAGTACATGTCATGGAAGTCTTTCTCTTGACGGGCCCGACTATTGGGGGCAGACCAAAGCTCAACTGGATCAGTGGTGAGCTCAATGTTCTTGAGGCCAGCAGAGAAAATAGCCACAACTATAGCTGACAGCAGGAGCACCTTGAATAAAGATAAAATATTGTTGAGATATACTTTCTTCATCTGGCTGACAATCTTATTTGTCTTAAATCCACTATGTGTACAGTTTAAATGTCTAAATATTAAATGTTTAAATATGTTTCATGACACAGATCACTTTAATACAGCAAATCACAAATGTACAAATTCTACTCCCAGTGGCTTTAAAGCAAGAATATATCGGCTTTGAAATAGGAAATCATCATCATTCTTTGTCTTAGAATTTGTGTCAATTTGAATTCATGAGCAATAAAATGGAAACTTGCTAAATTTTAATGCACTCAAAGGTTTTGTTGCCACAGCATTACAGGGTCTGGTATGATCAGTAGCTTATGGGTTCACTTTAACGTGTCAACTAAAGCTATAAGAAGTACAATTTCTACTTTTACTGGTTCAAAATACATACAGTGAGGGGATAAGTGGCCATGGTGGTTCCCCAATGTTGGAACAGTGAGCTCAGGAAAGCTTGAGCAGCCAAGCTGTTTCTGTCAGCACATGTCACCTCTGATGGATCAATGGCCTGGTGAGTCACATCATTACTGTTCTTGTCTTTGTCTCTGCCTCTGTGTTTTTCTTTCTCTTCATCTTTTCTATTCGGAGACTTCACCCAGCAAGAGACACAGAGGTAAAACAGGAAGGAAAGTACCAGGAGACAGAGTAAGATAACAGAAATCACAAGATAACCGTCTATCCCCAACAATGTAAAGGAGCCAGCAGGGGGTGGTGGAGGTGGCACACTCGGACAGGATTCTTGACAGTCCAGGCAGGAGCAGACCTCCCCTCCTGTAGGCGTGGTCTCGTTACACATCAGAGCATGCCCATTGTAGGGAATCACACCCTCTGGCAGTCCTGCAGTGTCTCCCTCTTTTATTAGTTTGAAGTCAATGTCTAGTGGAGCCAGGCCATTGCTGGAATCCCCCTGGAAATCATACCAGCGCTGGGGGGTGCACAGCTTTGCCCCATACCGACCACACATGGTGGCAATGGCATAGCCTCCAATTGTGGCTGGAATCCTGACATTTTTACAAGACTGGAAGGAGGCCTCTGCGAAGGTATTGCCGATGAATGCCTGATAACCCACCACAGCCTCCCTCGTATTATTATTCTGGTCAGTGACATTCATCACCTTTGTGACCTTTACTGTCTGGCTCTGGTTAGGGCTACAGGTATTGATACAGTGCAGGTGGGCAAAGTTGTAAGCACAGGCAGGGCAACGGACGAGAACAGCCTTGGACAGGGTCAGGCTGGTTTCCAGGGATCTCAGCTGTTTGATGGTGCAGCAGGCGTACGTGTTGCCCTCGCCCTGGTCAAACATGGGGCACACCTGCAGCAAGAACATGTGCTATTTTATAAAATGGTTCTAAACACACTAAACAAAACAAACTCTGCCATATTTTATTCAACCTTCTTCTCTTAATTTGCTTCACCTACTAAAGAAGCAGGATCTACAAACCTCTTTGAGTTTCCTGTAGTGTTCTCCTCTGATGGGTTGGGCGCGAGTGTAGTTCAGACATGGGACAATGGGAGGAATGAGGGTGTTCTCTAGCAGTGGGTTAAGACCACACTCTTCATAAAAAACACAGTAGCCTGGCTCATGCTGGGCCTCTGACAGACTCTGTGTGGAAGACATGAGTTGTCAAGAGTAATTACAGTGAAGGGAGCAACAGTTTGAGTGTGAGTGAAGCAGAAAGCTCAGTTTTTAATGCAGATTCTATTTAGAAATCAATGACATTTCAGTGCTGATTTTTGATTATAAAAATGATTTTTTATCTATATATGGTTTTTTTTACAATAACAAGTCACTGCAGTTTGAGTGAATGCTGTAAATATTAAAATAAATATTAAGTAATAAGCGTAATGAAATGTTTTCCAAAAAATTGTAAAGGTTTGATTATATTATTATTATACTATTATAACACCTATAACATTTCTTAAGACTTTACAACAATAACTCATAAAATCTCACAGCTGTGTCACAATGACAATAGTGTCACACAGTGTCCTGCCAGTTCAGCTTCTTAATGCCAATTTGCAACAATAAAATGGAGATTGTACTAATATTTTGCACATGTTCAAGGTTAATTATAACCACTAACTACATCTGAGACTATAAAAGAAGATAGCAATTTACAAATACTAATTACCAATATTTTTTAAATTTAAGTTTGGTCCATAATGTTTGACTTATGTTGAGATATAAATTGACTTTTATTTCACAAACACAGTGTACTCTTGCAACATGTAAAGAGATTAAAGGCTATTGTTACAGTGCATCCAGGGCTAAATTATTTTATCTCTTATTTTTACATTCAAAGTAAAAGTAAAATAAAACGCTGCAACACAACTCAAACTTTTAACACCATTAACATGAAAACTGAGAATATGAATTTAGATGAAAGTCACAAAGGTGTGAAGAGCATCACATCTGAAACCATTTAAAGATTAGGAATGGTTTACATAAGATTTGAAATAAATACTATATAATTTTAACTACCTCATTAGAACTTTCAGCTATATAAAGTTTTTTTTTTTAATGTATGAAAAACATACATACAGAAAAATATTAAATGAAGCACACATTTCATTCAATACTGTATGTTCCATACAGTTCAACCTAAAATCACAAAAGTAATTTTACCTGAGAAGCCATTTATGGCCTACAGGTCTCTACTGCCTACAGACCAACTTCTCTAACCTCAGCTCTGGACACAAAGATCACTAATTACTTCTTGGTTTTCTTCTTTCTTGGGAAAGTGCTATAAAAATACATTTTGCTTTCTTGCTTAAACAACTATATTTATTTAGTATTTCAATTACACATGAATTATTTTAGTTTCCAGTCTTGATCACAGATCAAATGATGGTGAATATACATATTTTTAAAAATGCAAGCTTATCATGCTGTTGACTGAAAAAATGTCCAGTATTACTACTTTAGTACATTATAGTAAACCATTACAAACCTACGATAAATTCCCTAACTAAAAAAAGAAGAAAACAACTTACCACACAAGTTAGAAAAGTGATGAGGGCTGCAACACGGATCATGATTCCTGAGAGTGATTCAGCAACAGAAGGTACGGAGTCTTAAGTTACAGTAAAAGGGAGTGTATATTAATCACTGTTGACCTATTGGAAAATGCATTAGACAAAGAAGGTGAGAGGTGCTATGAGGTGTCTGAGTTGTCCTCTCCTGTCGTCTGTCTGTCTAACAGTGTTAGAGCTGGTGAAGGAGAAACGTGTTCAGCGTGATCCCTCCTGTGATGTCACACCTCTCTTATCTGGTCTGATGTTGAAGCTGGCCAATCACGGTTATGGATCAATTTCTCTGTTTGATAATTAACACTGGATAGATTTCGATAGGGTTGCTGGGGAAATTCAAAGCAGCAGGGAGAAACTAAATCCTCAAAAATATATCAGCCTCACCTAGTTCTTCACCTACGTGTTTCATCTTACATTGATACTCCCCATCTGGAAAGTCCTAGTTTCTATTGACGACAGATAATATGCCAATTGGTCTGAATTAGACCAATCCCTTCACAGCAAGAAGCATATACTGTAGTCTAGTTTTACTTGTTTTGAGAGCAGCGTATGCGGGAAACATCTAAAGTACAGCACACTACAATAGGCCATCATCAAAGTGACTTTCTGATCTATAAGGTACAGTGAGAGAACAATACCCAACAATGTTCCTGATATGACGTGGTTTTTAACCAAAAAAGACTATTTTTTTTTTACCTTTTTTAAAAAGAATCTAAAGAGTCATTCAGTACTTTAAGTGCTCAGTAAGGCTAGAAGATATAAATGCAAGTACATTTCATTACATTCATCAAACCCAGGGACAGTCTGTAGGCAGCAACACTGCCGTGCCAAGACAACATGATCAACTTTGTAATTAATGCTCTTATCACATCAAGGTCACAGCTGAGATAAAGAGGACAACCAGTGCTCCAGAGTTATACCACAATATCATCCGAGCTGTCAGGGTGAAGGTGCATAAGCATTTAAATTTGTGATAAACAGACAAGGTAAAGAGGATGGGAAGAAATGGGGCAGATATGAGGATGTTTATTGTTCTTTCTTATGCTGATAAGTGACAGCATAACAAAATTTTGTAACTATTCATATCAGAAGGTAAAAGTGTGTGATTTATCAGCACATCCATCTATCTACTGTACATTGATTTTCAGCGTGATAGTAGCACCGCACAGCAACACTAACAGTGCCTGTGCAATTCCAAAGTCATAGTAAGAACAATTTCTTTTCATCAGAACAAATCTAGTTTTAGTGTTATACCCTTCTATTTTTTTTTTATCTCTTAATTATTTTATTCTTACCCCCATTTTATCATGCTTGTGTGACCTTGACAGATGCACAGTGTCCTGGCATTCATTCTTTATGAGTGCTATTTCTTAAAGGACTCTGCCCAATCATAAAATGGTATTGCAAAGATTAGCCAAAATTAAATAAGCCTCTGTAATTCTGAAAAGAAAAACATCTTCATTGTCTTAACAAATCAGGGAGAAAAAAAAGCTGGATGAGATTTATATGCTGCAACACTTTGCTGACAAGTTTAATTGGCTTAAATTTAAAAAAAAAAGGTAAGTTTAAAGCTTTCATGACCTTTTCTAGAATATCTACCTGCAGACCTGAAAAACTTACTTCTATGAGGTAAGCACTTTTCTGACTGGAAAACCACTACCACAACTCCAATTACAGGACGTTCAACATGATCCGGATTCTGATATCTGGCTCCCTTAAACTTTGACATAATTTGGGCTGAAAAAAACTACTTTACTTTACTTTACTTTACTTTATTTTACCAATGAATGTTTGCTTCTACAACTTTTTGTTTGTTTTTAATGATTGTGTGTTTTTTGTGTGTGCGCTTACTTAAACCTTTTTCTTTTTTTCTTTTGTGTTTTTTCTTTTTTTATGGATGTGCTAAATGTCTGTCTGTGGTAATGGTTATCACGCACTGATCTGTTTTGTGCAGTTCCTTGTTTAAACAAGGTACAACTTTGCAGATCCTTTTTAAAAATGTAAGCCATTTACACATTTTGGAAATAAAAATGAAGAACATTCTACAAACAACAAATAATGTTCAATAAATAAAGTTTTGACAGCTGTTCCTTTGCAAAACTGGATGAATTGTATGTTTATTGGCATTAGATACTTTCCATGTACAAAACAAATATAACATAAATGTGACTTTGTCAGTAATATGCATTTTTTTTTAAACAACTCAGTTGTTCCTTGAAGTTCAGGCCACCTGATTATTGCATAAAATGTGACAGCACTGCAGAGACATAAGCAGAAAGAAAAGAAAAAAAAGGACATACCATTAAATCAGTGGTTCTCAAACTGTGTGATGGGCCCCGCTGGTGGGGAATACAGCCACTGGAGGTGGGGGGCAGAGGAGCAGGGGAAACATATGGAATAAATCTGAGTTGAGACACAAAAAAGAGTTTGGTGATGCTACTGTGCTGTCCATCATTCACTAAAATTCAACCTGGTTCCCTTTTTATTGCCACTGTTTAATAAAAATAAACAAAATGCAGGGTGTGGGGGTATGAACTTTTTTTTTTGGCTTCTAAAGTGGTTCATGCTAGAAAACTTTGAGATCCACTGCATTAAATCAACAATTTTCTGACAGTCCAAAAATATTTTATTTAGTTTAAAGAATCTAGAAGTGCAGTATATACTATATAAATATAGTAGCATATATACTACATTATATGTTTGCCTTAATGTTGTTTTTTAAGACAGTGGGAGAAATCTTTAATTTAATGCTATGGCCACTTTTGTTCTGTTTTTAATTATGTTGTACCTGATTGCATTATTGTCCTGGTAAAATTAAATCTATACATCAAAGTTAACTAAGATTTAAAAACAGTCAGTCACATAATATAATGCAATTTTGATGAAAGACGTTCTTACAAAAAGAACACCAACCAAATCTTTTAGAGCAGGACACTAATGTGTAATTTCAAAATAAATCAATTAATACATTTTCTATTTTTATCTAAAAGTTAAAGTTGATTAAAAAAAAGTTTTTAGTGTATTGTATATAATAGATCGTTTAAATGACTGTAACACGATTAGGTGCAACATTACAACAAATATTACACTACAGTTTTTGTATTTTTTTATTTATTTGTTTTTGTATTTAAACACAGTTCTTACCTTTTCACTTTTAATTGAATTTTATTATTGTGCCAAATTATTGAAAAAGAAATATACTTACTAAAAATGTAATGCACACTGATATTGTGGAGCATTGTCTCTTCCCAAACTGTATAAAGGAGGAGTGTGGGTGTAATTATTTCTTTTCATGGCAAAATCCTACATGTTATAAAAATTATACCAATGTATAAGAGGGTTATGACAGGTAAAAAGAATCTTACGTAAGTTAACAAACACTGACAGCAATAGTGTGTTATATATTTAAGCTTATATGTTTAAACGTTTGAATATTATCACAGTGATATCTATTAAATATCTATTAAATCAGCATAGACTCTTGGGATTTTGAAAGTCACAGATTTGTGATTGACGTAAAAATAAAAGTCTTACAGAGAAAGAGCCGTAAAAAAAACTTCCCTTCTATCATTCAGGGTACAGAGTGTTCAAATAATGCCTATCTAAACCATTTTAGACATTGCAGATCTCACATCCAGATACCACACACTGTCCCCTCTTTATGATGAGCTCCTTATCATTATTTATGGAGCTCTTGTTAAACTGGCCTGATCTGGGGAGAGGTGAGAATCTTGACTTGTTGGACTCCGATAAGGGTGAAGGGTAGTTTCCTTAGAAAGACCTTGGTATCAGATTAAAATAGTCTGAGAAGTTAACTATGCCTCCACATGATCAAGATTTGAGGGTCTTAAGTATCTGCAAATATCATCAACCTTGTTCTCAGTAACAGCTAAAACAGCTGTATGATTTGTTTTTTAAAATATTTAGCAGGAAATAATTTATTCTGTTATACCACTGACACTTTTTACATAATTGATTAATAATTGATTCAAATTGATTGATTTATATATTTATAATTAGCAGTGGCTCCAAATTTAGTAGTTGAATATAAGTCTTTGTACTCAAACCATACCTGGCACATACAAATTTGGTATACTTTTATTTTACTTTACTTTTTTCCGACTTTGTATATCTGCTTCACTACTCTCTGAGGTAAATATAGCACTTTTACTCCACGTTATTTGAGAGACAACTTTACTTGCTAACTTTTCAGCTTACAAATTTTGTAGCCTGACAGGTAGTGAAAACCATGGATCTCCAGATATAGTTATTTTATATCTTAATTTTTCTGGATAAAGGAAAATCCTAGATGTTCCTTTGACTTGAATAAAATCTCTGAGGACCACAAGGGGTCTGCATTTCATAGCCAAGGGGGACTCAAGATACATTTCTATTTCATAAATTATGAAATAGAGCTCTAGATGGGGACTGTTGTGCATATTGTGTTCTTTACTACCTCTGATATGTTTGGAACACATTAAGTTACATGCATGTGAAGTATTAAGGGTTGAAGGTAGAATACAAATAGTTCTAATGACATTTTAGAGTATAAATTGTAATGGTATGAGGACTGTAAGGTGGTCTTCAGAAAATGTTATCTCCTCTAAGGGGTCACTGTCCTCACCCCTGGTCTAAACCATACATGCAAAACTGCTGAGCCGGCTCTTTTAACTCCTGGCACAAGCATGTTGCATAAGTGTTATGCAAGCCTAAACCATTTCAGTACATCAATAGAGCCTTTATTAACAAGTCAGACTGTTTTTCTGATCTTTACAGATGAAGAAGGTTTACAAGTTACAGTGCCTTGAAAAAGTATTCATACCCCTTGAACTTTTTCACATTTTGTCACATTACAACAACAAACTTAAATGTATTTTATTGGGATTTTGTGTGATAGACCAACACAAAGTAGTCCATAA
>VUQI01051813.1:0-14610 GCA_015106735.1 Paratilapia polleni | reverse complement strand
TATATTAGGGAGCAAGTGAACATTTTGTCCTCAAAGTTGATGTGTTAGAAGCAGGAAAAATGAGCAAGCTTAAGGATTTGAGCGAGTTTGACAAGGGCCAAATTGTGATGGCTAGACGACTGGGTCAGAGCCAGATCTCCAAAACTGCAGCTCTTGTGGGGTGTTCCCGGTCTGCAGTGGTCAGTATCTATCAAAAGTGGTCCAAGGAAGGAACAGTGGTGAACCAGCGACAGGGTCATGGGTGGCCAAGGATCACTGATGCACGTGGGGAGTGAAGGCTGGCCCGTGTGGTCCAATCCAACAGACGAGCTGCTGTAGCTCAAATTGCCGAAGTAGTTAATGTTGGTTCTGATAGAAAGGTGTCAGAACACACAGTGCATCACAATTTGTTGTATGGTCAGCAAAAAGGGGGACCAACACAGTATTAGGCAGGTGGTCATAATGTTATGCCTGATCGGTGTATAACATATCAGCATGCAAACAAAGTCTAATAAAAGCAAAAAATAAAAATAAAAATCCAAAAACGGTACAACGAAAATTGTACATAATTACTTAAAACACAACAAGCAATTAAAGCATGCAAATCACCTCAACTAAACATTCTGCCTTGTGACATGAGTGTGTTTGTGAATGGGTGGATTAAAAAATAAATAAATAAAAAATTATACAGCGCTTTGTTGAAGCACTGACGGGGAAAGGTGCTATGTATGTGGAGCCCATTTACCATCAGCACAATCTTATGTTAAGTCACTGAAAATACACAAGAGGGCAGGACTGTCATTAGTCTTGGTTAAAAAACATGCACATGTTATGCTTGTGCTTAATTTCAGCGGAAAGCTTTGAAATGGATTTGTAAGTGGAGATGATTTATGGCTCCTAGTTCTCAGGCCACAGACCTCTTACTTCCCTTTTAAGACAGGTACTCTTAACTGAATAGGATTTATAATTAAAGCAGAACATTTCAAATGTCTGAATTATTATTTAATATAAATAAAAACTAGACAGTGCAAATGAATTTTTTCTTCTTCTGCTTGCGTCTTTTGGGACATAACTAGCTGCAAAAAAGCTTTTACCTAGCGTGCTAGTTAAAATATAACTAAATAAATGCCATAATAAGATATTTTATGATCATTCTGTCATTTTATTTTTACCTTTCTTATTTGGTTAAATCATAAAGGCCCAAGTCCAGAGATGTAACTGTAATGAGAGAGGATGGAATGACCAAATTTGGGTGGAGGATGCTCGGAAATCTGTGGTTTGTGGTGGAAAGCCAGGACCTCCTTCCTTCCCCTTTCCTTGTACTTGTAACAACTATAGCTGTCACCAGTGTCACCAGAGAAAAAGGGGGGATTAAAAGAGAGATGAGTGACACACTGGGTCGAGTGACCAGCATACGATATCTTATGTGTACTGTTGCTGAAATCAGCAGATTTATACCTAAATTCAATCATGCAATACTTGATTATTAAATAAAGACTAAACACTGTTAACTTTAATTTCAGGTTGAAGAGAACTGTTACCTTAATATGAATTCCCACTGGCCCAATTTGTCTGTCTCTCTGTTCTTGCATACCATGTTAAAGGTAATGCTATGGAGTGTTTTCCAGCAGACACAACACATACAGCTCCGGAAAAAATTAAGAGACCACTCCAAAATTATCAGTTTTTCTGATTTTGCTATTCATACGTATATGTTTGAGTAAAATAGAATAAAACAAAAATGTTCATTTTACTCAAACATATACCTGTAAATAGCAAAATCAGAGAAACTGCTAATTTTGGAGTGGTCTCTTAATTTTTTCCAGAGCTGTATATCTTTCCATAGAATTTTGTGAATGCTAAATTGCACTTATTGTTATAGATAGGTGTGTTTGTTTTTATGTTAATTTCTGTCTCATCTTATTTTTCATCTCATAGCCAAATCTCAACAAATTACATGCATGTCAAAGAGTATGCTTGTGTGGGACAATTAGGGACACATTTCTAAAGCTGAAATAGGTACTTTGAGCTGCTTCCTTGTCACAAGGGGTCGCCACAGCAGCTCCGCATGTTTGAGTTTTACTCTGGATGCTCTTCCTGATGCAACCCCAAAGGAGATTTGTGTCTCTGGCTGGAATTGAACCAGCAACCTTTTGCTTGTTAGGCAAATCTGTAAATCACTACACTACAGAGTTATGAAACCTAAGATGTTGCTATATCTATACATACACACTTATAGCTAATTTAGTATCACCAATTCACCTAACTGTGGGATGCAGCCAGGGCACCCAGAGGAACACATGTTGTTTCTGCTGAACTTTTATTGAATTTTCTGAACCCAGGGAACAAATTCACTATGCGCAGCCCTGTAAATTTGTTAAAATAAATAATTTAAGTAAATAAAATTAATAAAAAGCATGCTTCTAGTTTCCCTGCTCAGTAGTTGTGGGAGACCCAGCTCTCCCACGGTCTTCCACAGAAATTCAGGTCAGAAGTTTATATGTTTGTACTTTGTACAAGTTTGAGGAACAAATCACAGACTGCACAGTGTAGTGTGATCTGTGCTCAAGGACATCTTCTGGTCAAGGTCACGTCAAGGTCTGGACATGCCCAGAAGATGTCCTTGAAATAGAGAGCGCCATACTTAAATCAGGTAAGGTTTTTGATGTTTATAGGCCTGCTGTTTGGTTTGATCATAGCTCATAATGACAACATCAGTTATTGCCAGCAACTCCATGATTGTGGATGTGTAGATCCTGAATCACATTTGGCTGCAACGTCATCACTTCTCACCTACATGAAAAAAGGCCTGTTGCAAAAGTCATAAATTATATTGTCTCTAAATCCTTTTGCAACATAATGTCTCAAGGAATAGGATGAGGAGGGTTTCCACTCAAGAGATATACTTAAAGTCTCCATAAATGAAGTTGCACTTGCATTGGCTGATTGGCATCAGCTATTTGCAAAATACTTAACAATGACAAGCTCATTCACAGCTGTGTGACAAATAACATCCCGACATTTCAAGCAGGTGTACAGATATTATAACCTGCCACTGTTCCTTCGCTCTTCACACTCATGCTGACACAGTTTATCGCTGCAGCTGACCCGACTCTGTCTCACTGTGCTTCTTCTTTGTGATGATTTGATTGAGGAGTAAATAATCTGCACATCTTCGCCTGGTCTGTCAACTAGATTTCAAACAGGCAGAGGTACAGAAGCAAGGAGAGGAGAGGCCTATTCATCTGATTCAGCGTGATGCCAAAGTCTGCTGTTGTGTGCTGCTTGGTGGGTCCAGGTTTTGATTTAGTACAGGCTGTGTTAATAAGCCAATAAGCTTTCGCTGTGCTGCTGTTGGCTGTTGAGCTTCACTGCTGTGACTGCAATGAGCATGACTTATTGGCACTGCACACTTTGAGGTTGATGATAATCTCCATGATGCTGGCTGCTTACTCTGGATGCCAGCTGCCAATTGTCTTTGTATTCATTTAAAAGCTGTGAATTAATTTGCAATGCATATGTAATGTGCATGTATTCATTGTGGTGGCTTGCCTTGTTACTACTCCAAAAGTCTTTCAGTTGTCTGCTTTTTGTCTGAGAGAAGACTTTTCTCAAACTTGGTTTATTGTTCATGTCACATTGGAATCAATGGTTGATGGCAGCTTGAGGACACAGGAGATTGTAGATGAGCTGATAAGCATCCCCCTTCTACTCAGTTGTGTGCTGAGCTTGACAAGACAATAGTTTTTCCTTGACACCTGAAAACACAATAGAAAGGCAGTGGCAAAAAACAATATGATGTGATGAGTTAAACGATTAAATGGTTACTGGCACAGTCGGATGTGGATGGTTTTGTTTGTGGTGAAATAGATACGAATAGATTCTTTCTGGTCATTGGAATCTCATTGGAAACTAGAAGATGCTGCACAGGGGGTAATGAGAGAGTTTTGTTTATTTTGCACTCTTCAGTTCTCTCTGTTACCTGCAAGGTAGAGTGAAGGGTGGTACCTAGACCAAGAAAAGAGAGAGAATAAGGGCAGCAAACTGTAAGAAAATCACACAGCAAAGTTTCATGAAAATGAGATCTAGATATTCCATTACCTTCTTTGGGTGTGTCCTCATTTAAGATGGACTGATGTGAAGTGCAAAACGTTCCTGTGGTCTCACCAATGATAATTAAGAATTGAAATTCTTTTTGGAAATCACTAGGCAGAGACCAGTAAAGATGAAGACAAGAGGGATAATCTGGTTGTTATCAGCATACAGATCAAAAGCCAGCATCCACAATGGTCTGTGGGTGGATTAGTGCACGTGTGATGAATAACTTGCACATATAGTGAATGATATATGCAGGTTTTGTGTTCTAAACTGGCCATCCTGCAGTCCACACCTGTCAGCCATTGAAAACATTCCACTTTCTGTTAATCTCACTGTAGAAACTGTGGCATAGCAGGGGGAACTCATGGGACTGCCCCCAATGAACAGGAGTGAATTAAGCTATTTTATTATATGCACCTGCTTCTAGATAAAACTAGACAAAAAAATATTTACACAAATACACCATCAATATGTCTGATATGAAATAAAATGACACTAATGTCTTTTTACAGGGAAGATGAGTTTGCCCATTAAATGCTAGCATTCTGCTAATGAATGCTGGTTGGTCTGTTAAAGGTTTGCAACAGGACACACTCCTTTGACTATTGTTTCCAAATGATAACTAGACATTAGAAGTTAAAGCCCAACAGAAACTTTTATGTATGCATAAGTAGCAGCTGGTTGCGGTGGTTGAAGGTGATGCTATTGAATCAGGAAGTTGCTGGTTGCCTCATGCCTCAAATCAAAAGTGGCTCCTGGTGCTGTGATGTCCAGCAGGAAGGAGAAACATAGTTTACTGTAACTGAAACCCATAAAAAAAATTTAAAAAAATCTAAAAATTGAACTATATCTCTTCTCTCCATCCATTTTCTCAAAACACAAAATTACCAAAATAAAGAGGTTTACCCCACAAAATTTACATTTTTGGACTACAGCTTCATAGAGGCTCATTCATTCTGGACTATTTTGCAATGAAACAGGAAGTGCAGAGACTGGGAGTTCTTGATAATATTAAAGGTTCTCTGGTGTCATCATTGTCAAGCAACATGCTGTTGGCTTTTTTTTTTGAACTGCATGCAAGTGCTTCTGCATACACTCTGTGATGGTTGAATTCCCATAATACTTCTTTTTGTGTAGCCAAACAGCCTCACAAACTGACACACACACAAGAAGAAGAGTCCAGTTTACTTAGTATTCATAGGTTGGGCCACACCTATCGCCATACTAGACCTTCACTTTGATGTCAAATATACACTTACAGTTTGTGACACTGTCACATTGTCTTGTGCTCACTTTGGCTGCATTCAGTGTGACTCATCAGTGCCTTGACCTTACCTATCAGGTCTTTGTGTCTGTTTGAAATCCGTCCTGCTGCTGCTGCTGGAGTCGGAGGTACAGTGTAAATTATACTGTAGTTTGCTCGCTGATAACATCCTCTCCCTCATCCTTTATCTTTTCCTCACATACAAACAGCCCTGATGTTTTTTTCAGGTAGCCTCTTGGCACTGCTCATTCATCTGCCAGCGTTTTCTCCTCCTCCTCCGGCGCTCATTTCATCTCCTTGCTTCTTCCTTCCTTATTTCCATTTTTAGCCTGCTGGAGTGCAGCAGCAAACTTTACATGTTGATGTGACAATATGACAGTGTGAATTCATGCAGGTACACACACAGACACACACAGACACACTGCAGGACTCTCCTGCTCTCTCCTCTCATTACAGTAGAAAAGTTGTAGTCTGATGTTCTGTGTCTGTGCTGTCGGCCTCTCTCAGCGTGTCTCTCACTGGAGATGGTGATGGCAGTGAGGTACTTTACAGCTTTAATGATTGATTGATGGCTCCATTCTCACACTGATACACACTTATTGCCTGTTGTGTTTTTAGCATCATCACACAATTTCATTTCAAATTTCCTTTGCTCTGCACATCCTTCCACATTTCTTCCTCCTCTCCTAGCTGTGTTATTATAATTATCTCACTCTGCAGTTTCTTCATCCATTTTCTTCACTCTTGTTGCTTTTCCAATTTCCACCCTTCCTGACATCTCTCTAACATCTGCCTTTTTTCTAAGCTCTTCTTCAAATTCCGTCATCTCAAGCTTTCACCCTGTCCTCCTTCATCTGCTGTCCATCTCATTTTCGTAATCCTACACTCTTCTCACGTCTCACTCACTATTTCTATTAATGCACCCAAACTCAAAACATTTGCTGCATCTACCTGAACTGAACTGATAGGAGTCATAGCAACTTTTTAGTCCAAACAAGACTGAAGCTCACAATCAATAAACCACTTTCCTGTCATAAATTGTCAGTACCAACATTTGTCATGCACGTTCCCACTCTCATGGTTAAATCTAAGTAGAACAATGTGATAAGAGCATTGTCTTAAAGCAGTAAGATTTTAACACAATAACCTAGGCAGAAACATGAGTAAGCATATCTTTAGTGATAAAAGCAGACAGGTATATAGAGCTGACCTTATCAAGTTAAGGCTTGAAATTCAGAGGTTAATGCTGAATTGATGTAGTCTTCATTAGGCATTTCCAGCATGTTTTAGCACTATAGTGAAACCCTTGGCTGTGTCATAGGTGGCATATGTCTGAGTTGAGAGCAGTTCAGCAAAAAGATTTTTTTCCTTAGTTTTTAGAAGCAGCCAAAAGCAGCTACTGTCTGTTATTTTGAAGAAGCACAAATTAGAGAAGTTTTATTTTTTTTCCTGTTTGTTTACACAATTAAACCAGTAGAGACAGCGCACAATATTGTATGTCTATGTGTTTGCAAGCTACTATGTTTGCTAAGGCATCTGCAATCATAATAGCTCTACCTACAGCTTTCTGTACATTCCACTATAACACAATTGGGGAACTGCTTCAGGCTAACTTGAACAAAAATATAATGACCTAAAACTGACACTTGGATATTTTACTTATCAGTAGACAATGCTTGCTGCACACAAGCATACTATTTGTTTGGTTTCCGCAGTTTCCCCATTCTCCTGCTGATGGTGTGTCACTTCTTATTGTTGGTATCCACTTTTCTCCCTCAATGAACCATTTTTTTTTTTTTTCAGTTTGGAGGATCTTAAAAACTTAGTTGTGTATTCATTAGCCTGTTGGTAGTGCAGTGGAGAACACTCTAGGAGAAATTTATTGTCCAAGTATTTATGGACCTGACTATATCAATTCAAACATGAGTTGTCTGACTGTAATAGTAGTTATAATACTTTTATGGCAAAGATGCAACATTTTGCTGCTTTATTTTTCTTATTTCTTAAACATTAGAGCTGTGAGCCTTCAATCAAGTGTTTACAATTTATAGGCTTTTAGTGAAGATCGGTCTGAGGTCAGCCAGCCCTGTAGCTAAATAGAAGGCTGAGATTTCCTGCTGATGAAGCACTGAAGGACAAACCTCCTCAACCCAGCCACAGCAGGAGGGTCAATCAACTGATTTCCGTTAAGAGTTAGCAATGATTTCTCTCTCTTTAACTTCCACTCAGTTTTCACCTTGCTTTCCAATTAGTATTTTAAAAGAAAGCTCTACTTCTTTTTCTCTCTTTGCTTTTAATTCCTCTTGGTGTCTGTCTCTCTTGTCCTGTCTGTCCTTCCCTCAATTTTCTGTTTTCTACACAGAACTCCAGCCAGCCATCTACCCCTATTCACAAGACACTCACTGGCAAGGCCATTTATTACACTTTAATTTGTTTTTCCAGGGAGGTGTGCGTATGTTTTTGTGTGTGTGTGTGTGTGTAACAGACACAGAGGAAAAAGTGATCCAAAAGAAGAAGAAAAAAACAAACAAACAAACCAGACACACTGAGATGAAATGGCCTCATTCTATCTTGAGTCAGATTTAATTTACATTTAATGCACCATGCAGAGATTTTCGGTGGCTGGAGTGAAGCTGAGGATGAGGATGTCTGCTTGCCTCTTAAAAGCCTGTAAGTTTACTGAGGGAGTAAGATTGCAGTTCCACTCTGACAGTAGAACCTCCCACTGCCCACCATGGAGAAAGGTTCAGTTTTTGCCACATTTGTCCCTCAGCAAATTGCTTTGCAACACTCAGAAACAGCAGCAAGCGAATCCAAATAACAAAGCCTTTAATGGCAAATAGCCGAAGGTGATATAACCATATGTTGATTTTTGCAACAATTACCATAAAACCACTAACAGAAACAGAAAAGAGTGCATTCAGATGTAAAATTACTGTGTTGACGTGGCAGATTAAACATTTTAGTATCTGTTGATAAAGTTACTCTGATGTCAGAGAAAAAAAAAAATCAATGTTTGTACAAGCAGGTCATCACAACTGCCATCTAGAGCCTGAGGTAAATATGATGGGAGAAAAGCAGGAAGCTGTGTCATGGTTCTGGGATCTCAGAAAGTTGCTGAGTTTTGGTTCCTGTTTTAATTTAATGATATTCTTTCTTGTGTTTTTAATATTATTTTCCTAATGCACCCAGTAATTCATTTTCTTTGTCTCTGTTTTGTCTGTGTGTTACTTCCCTTGTGTTCCTTGTTTCCACTTCCTGTTTTAGGTTTGTAATTCCTTTTCCTTGTTTATCTTCTATGCTGTAAGTTCCTGTCTTTGTCTTCCATGATTCCTCTGATCCACTGATTGTTTCCCTCTGTGCCTTGGCTTCACCTGTGTCCTGTTCCCGCCTGTGTCTCATTCTACAATCAGCCCTCTGTGTATTGTCCTTTGTCAGCTGTTACACCCCTAGTGTTCCTCGTGGTCTTCTTTTGGATTCTTGTTTTGTTTTTGTTGCCCTCTGGACTTTTTGATTCTTTATTTGTTGCATCAGTCAATAAAGGCTTGGGATTTTTTTTTTGTTGTTGTTCATGTTTCTTTTGTTTTTTGTCACCTGCCTCTGGTCTTCTCTCCATCACATTTTGAATCTTGACATGACGTCATTATAGAGCAGCAAAGTCTGTATAAAGGTGAAGTAGCGATGGATGAACTGGTCAACAAAACATTGCAATTTAGCACATCTGACTGTTTTACATTTCAAAATAAAAGACAATATTGCTCTTAACCATTCCCATTGTCTGATGGGCCTTCAGTTTTAACCCAGTCCCTGATCTTTCAAATCCAGCCAAGTGGATTTTGAACTTCATCTTGTGCTGTAGCTCCTGCCTTGTTGCTAATTCAGGAAAAGCGCATCGGACAAAGAAAGCATACAGCTGTAGTTTACTATCATTTGTTTTACTAAAAACAGACCAGAAGTGGCAACCTGATGGCTTAAAGTTGACGCTACTGCAGAACTGCATGACATTTATGAAAGGTTCAACTATTATTATTATTATTTAATCTTGTTTCTAGCTGAATGGAGGCAGTGGGCCACCGGAGTTCAACAAAAATGTTCTAAAGTCATGAAGATGGTTTGCTGCTGTGCTCCACCTCAAACACAGCTCTGCTCATCACCCTGTGTCTGTCTGTCTGTCCATCTGTGAATGACTGTCTCTGCAGACCTGTCTCTTTAGCAATCTATATGTGTGAACACATGTCAGGTGTACTCATAAGGTGCTGAAGCCTGTTACTTTTTTGGATTTGCGCGTGTGTGTGCGTGTGTGTGTGTTTGCACTCAGTTTTAATGCTCTGTGTGTGAACACTGGTCCTCAGACTCCTCAGACCACCTGCTGGTTCAGTCAACTGAAAGAAAAACAAGCAAAGAAAGGAGGGAAGAAAAAAGTTTGTTAAAAGACATTTTCATGGAATCCATTTAACAAAAATCAAGCTGACAGAATATTAAAAACAAGTTTATAATCTAGTACAACACCACTAAGAGCTGAATCCACTCTGTCAGTTTTAGGAAACAGTGAATGCAGTTTTCATTTATACTGGACCTTTACATTATACAGCTGTACATAATGAGTTACTTTTATATTTATAAAATAATACAGAAATTCTTCAACATAAATAATCATTAAGTAATGGAACATCAAGCTCTGATGGATACTTAAGTGTCCCTTAATCACCACAACAATTCACACTCATAGAAGCCTACATATAACAATAACATCAGAGTAACTGGCTATAAGTAGAGGAGGGCACAAACTTATCCAACAGCCCTAACAAGATCATAGCCAGTACTGCCAACACGCTGCCAAAATTAGATGCAAACCCAAAAGGCATCATAACCAAAAATTTACAGATGAACTCTGTTAGAGTGCTAAGTGTGCTAGAGAGGTGTGGCCCATAAACACAGGTGTCTTGTTTTTGCCTTATTCCTCTGAGTTTTACTTGTTGGAATTTTTGGACTTGTTTGGATTTTTCCTCTTGCTTGCTGCATGAAGTGTCTGCCTGCATATGACCCCGGCTTTGACCATTAAAACTGAAATACAGACTTTGATGCTGCTTCAGAGTCTACTGTTTGGTCACACCTTTTGATTCTTATTGGTACATGATATCTGGGGACTCCAGCACAATGCTGCATTCAGGTGATCAGATCTACACTAATTGCAAGTTTCCTCACTTCATAAAGTGCAAATTTTCAGAAAGGTTCATTATATCTAACTCAGAGAATAAAGTATTATATTATAAAAGCAAACCTAAAATGTCTCAGGTTAGCCAAAGTCTGTTTTTTTAAAGTTAAGGGCTGAAAATTCATAGATTTAGTGCTACACTAACCGGGGAATACACCAGGTGGAGCTGAGTTGCATCCCAGCTACAAAGCAGTGGCTGAACAACGCTTGCAGTTTCACTAGAAACACAGCAGTGCATTTAGAAAGCATCCCAGAAGCAGCTCTCCAGGATGTTCCCTGACTTTCACTTGGAGAGAGCAATGGATGGATGGATGGATGCACAGAGCAGATAGGGAGGGAAGGAAGTCAGACACAAGAATGGCGCAGAGGATCTGGTCAATTTTCAAAATAAAATACCACGTACAGACCAACTATACTGCTTAAGTTTTGAAGCTGTGTGCAGGATGTGACAGACCCACACCTGGTGGATTCTAGTCCTGAACATACACTCTGTTTTACAGAGTTGGACATGTGAGGATTATACACAGTATAACTTTCACTCAGTGTGTTTGTAATGAACAGTTTGCCTGTCATGTAATATGAGACTCTTTGAAGAAACTACAACAAATTAAAGATATTCTGGCAAAACTCGTGTTTTTGTATTCTGGCAAAATAGTGTGTTTGGCAAAAACCAAACTTCTGATGGAGATCTTGTAGGAAGGGAGGAGAGAAAGGGATTAGGAATCAGGCTCCTTAAACGGGGTGGAGGCCCAAATTACCTGCACAGGTGTATGACTCCTCTGCTCTGCCCATTGGCTTCTGAACCAGAAATCCAAATGGACCACAAGCAGCAGACAGAGATGACAGATCACAGCTGCCATCTTCAGCTGAATGATGATTTTGTAAAGATGTGACTCTTTCCCATCATTACCTTCTCTCCTGCCAGGAAAGACCACATTTGTGCTGAAACAACAAAAGAAAATATGATCAAAAGAACAGAAACACCAAATGCTTTTTTCCACAGAGGACATTTTGACATCTCACAGTAGGGAAGCACAGGAGCAAACAGTGAAATTAATCTTTTAGATTTAGTTTACTGAGACTGTGCATGCAGGCTCCCTTTTGAGTAGAAATAAGCCATTGAGTTATTTGTAACATTTGCGCCTTTCTGCTACAAAATCAAAATGTCTGCTGTGGAAAGCAGATGTAGAATAATAATAGTTTCTTCATATTTCTCATGATATTCAACATGGGCTGAGTCTGTACTTTGTAAATGTATGTTAGTCAATTTGAAAGAGTAGCATGTGTGTATGTTGAGTCAAATAAGTGCATGTTGTTCTGCTCTGTAAAACGGTCAGATGAGGATTAAATTGGTGAAGCATCATCTTAAAAATGCAGTTCACCTCAGTAATGTATTAAATCCCAGGAACATCAAAGCCAGTCATCAGCCTGCATCTGAAGCTTAAATAAATGAGCACTGATTATACATGACTTCCCTCTGTGTCTGTACGCACACTCATCCGCCTTGATATCATTTAATGATAAACATGTTATTTATAGAGAAATACTCAGCCTGCACTCATTTACATATTCACCATAATAGCATGATTTCCCAGCGCTCACATGCTGGCACTTATGTTAGTCATTTATTAGCATGGAAGCAGGGGAACCGCTGCTGCGGGCAAACCCTGTCCTGACCATTTGTGTATGTATAATTTAGTTCACCTTGGCGAGCGCACGTATGTGTATGTGTATTTCAGTGCCTGTGGTTGGCTGTATTTGCCTTTCATCCACCTACTGTGTGTGTGAAGGTGATCCCATTGGGTGACACACACTAATTATTTGACCCCGAAGGCAAAGGTCAGTGACTTATGGTAGAAAGACGCCAGAGCGTGTGTGTCCGTGTGTTTGTGTGTCTGTGTGTTAAGAGATCATTCTGGTGGTAAGATTGATAATGCAGCACAGGTGTCAATCTGGAGTCATCTAACCATTGCCTCCTCTCTCATTCAGTATGTTTTATGGTAGTTTCTGAAAGCTGCAGGGCAAACCTTCACTGACATAGTTATCGTGACTCTCTGATAATGAATGTGGAGAGAAGCAGATTGGATGTGTTGTCTTTATGCCAGGCTCACGCTGTGTGATATCAGCCCGATTTCAGTTGATATCAGTTGGGCTAGTGGATGAAAACCAGTGCTGCAACTTCAACAGAAAGACTGGCATGAAATAATTTTTGGGGGGTCTTTTATAACTGTTCCCTCATGTTGAGGATTTACCAACACTGATTTTTTTTGTCTAGTCTAGCAACCCATCTCACTCATTGTGTCACAGCCTGGCTAATTGAATATGAAGGTAAATAGTAAAACATGACCTGTGCAACTGAACTGTTAACATAATGGAACAAACACAGAGCAAGTCATTATGATAGCATGCATAATATTTCAGCAAAATTCAACAGGCTTAAACAGAGCTTCCTCAACATGCCCACTCAGGATCCTACAATAATTATTGGTAACTACAGATAAACATTTGTTTGTATTGTGTATTTCTGCAGGGCATTGCCATATTTCTGTGCTCAGCAACAATGTTTTTTGATTATGATTCCAAGTGGGGAAAATATTCTGTCACCATGACTGATTGGGAAGCAACATGTTGCCTGTTATGTGTCTCTGTCATGAAAGGGAAACATTTTAATGACTCTATAATTGTATTACATGCATCCATGGATTGTGTTTATACTGACACAGACTGATCATGTACAGTGCACAACAAAAGCATGTACAGTGCTGTGAAAAAATATTTGCCCACTTCCTGATTTCTTAGTTTTTTGCATATTTGTCACGCTTAAATGTTTCAGATCATCAAATAAATTTTAATATTAGATACAAAACACAGTTTTTAAATAATGATTTCATTTATTAAGGGTAAAAAGCTATCAAAACCTACCAGGCCTTATGTAAAAAAAGTAATTGCCCCCTCTTGTTAAATCACAAATTCACTGGGATTAATCACATTTTTCGGAAAGCTGAGCTCAATTTCACTATCCACACCCAGGCCTGATTACTGCCAGATCTCCTGAATCAAGAAATCACTTAAACAGAACCTGTCTGACAAAGTGAAGTAGGCTAAAAGATCTCAGAAAGCAACACATCATGCCACGATCTAAAGAAACTCAAGAACAGATGAGAAACAAAGTCATTGACATCTATCAGTCTGGAAAGTTTTACAAAGCCATTTCTAAGGCTTTGGGACTCCAGTGAACCACGGTGAGAGCCATTATCCACAAATGGAGAAAACTTGGAACAGTGGTGAACCTTCCCAGGAGTGGCCGGCCTACCAAAATGACCCCAAGAGCGCATCGACAACTCATCCAGGAGGTCACAAAATAACCCAGAACAACATCTAAAGAACTGCAGGCCTCACTTGCCTCAGTTAAGGTCAGAGTTCATGATTCAACAATAAGAAAGAGACTGGGCAAAAATGGCATCCATGGGAGAGTTCCAAGGAGAAAACCAACAAAACGACCAAAAAAAGACCAAAAAGAACACAAAGGCTCGTCTCACGTTTCCCAAAAAACATCTTGATGATCCCCAAGACTTTTGGACTGATGAGACAAAGGTTGAACTTTTTAGAAGGTTTGCATCCCATTACATCTGGCGTAAAACTAAAAGCATTTCATAAAAAGAGCATCATACCAATGGTCAAACGTGGTGGTGGTAGTATGATGGACTGGGGCGGCTTTGCTGCTTCATCAGGACGACTTGCTGTAATTGATGGAACCATGAATTCTGCTCTCTACCAGAAAATCCTGAAGGAGAATGTCTGCTCATCAGTTTGTTCCCTGAAGCTCAAGAGCACTTGGGACATGTAGCAGGACAATGACCCAAAACACACCAGCAAGTCCACCTCTGAATGACTCAAAAAAACAAAATGAAGATTTTGGAGTGGTCTAGTCAAAGTCTAGATATAAATCTGACTGAGATGCTTTGGCATCACCTTAAACAGACCGTTCATGCTCGAAAACCCTCCAGTGTGGCTGAATTAAAACAATTCTGCAAAGAAGTGTGGGCCAAAATTC
>VUQI01051810.1:0-12806 GCA_015106735.1 Paratilapia polleni | reverse complement strand
AAACAACAAAAAAACCCCCCACCAAAAAAAAAAAAAAAAGCCCAAAAACATCACACACTAATATTTCAATGGATTGCCTTTAGCTTTGGTGACTGTATGCATTCACCGTGGCATCTTTTGATAAGCTTATGCAACATCACAACATTAAATTTTTTGGACCTCTGTGTAAATTTTCCCCAGCACATCGCAAAGATTCTAAATGGGGTTAAAGTCTGGACTCTGTGGTGGCCAATCCATGTGTGAAAATGATGTCTCATGCTCCCTGTACCACTCTTTCACAACCAGAGCCCGATGCATCCTGGCATTGTCATCTTGGAATATTCCTGAAGAAAAAATCCATTGATGGAGAAACCTGGTCATTCAGCATATTCAGGTAGTCAGCTGACCTCATTTTTGGGGCACATAACATTGCTGAACCCAGACCCGACCAACTGAAGCAATCCCAGATCGTAATACTGGCCCCAGAGGCTTGTATGGCAGGCACTAGCCATGATGGGTGCATTACTTCATCAGCCTCTTTTCCTACCCTGATGTGCCCACCACTCTGGAACAGAGTAAATCTGGACTCATCAGACCACATGACCTTTTTCCATCGCTCCAGAGTCCAATCTTTATGCTCCCTAGCAAATTGAAGCCTTTTTTTTCCCCAATTAGCCTCACTGATAAGTGGTTTTCTTAAGGCTACACAGCTGTTTAGTCCCAATCCCTTGAGTTCTCCTCACATTGGGCATATGTAAATGCTCTTCAGTATTAAACATAGCCATGAGTTCTACTGTTGATTTTTTACAATTTCATTTCACCAAACCTTTAAGTGATCTCTGATCAATCATTCAAGATTTTTTTCCAACCACATTTCTTCCTCAGAGATGATGGTTCACCACTGTCCTTCCAGGTTTTAATAATGTATTGGACAGTTCTTAATCCAATTTTACTAGTTTCAGCAATCTCCTTAGTTGTTTCTTTGCTTGATGTCCAAAGACCTATTCCACAACCACGGAATACGTCTTTTGACATGGTTGTTTAAGAAATGAGAAGCTACTCACTGAATCGGTTAGGGTTAAATATCCTTTTGTCAGCCGAAACATATTAATCACTGCAGACTCTTAACTGTTTGCTCAGTTAAATCCAGGTAGTGACTTTTTTTTTTTTTTGGCCACGCAGTGTACATTACCAGAGGTGCTGTCTGTTCGATATCAGTGCTATACTACTGCATATCAGATCAAAGTCTTTAAAGCTGAACAATTTCTTTAATTTGTTACATTATTCTCTGTAATCTTTAGTGAAGTACCATTTGTCATAATGTTTCCATTTTCACTCTGTTAACTTCATTTTAATAAGCTATATTGCAATTAACTACTTCTGTTGTTGCTACAAAAAACTATGAAGAAAAATAGATTCTGAAGTTCAAAATATGACATTCTCTTAGATGTGCTGTATGGTGGTTGTGCGTATAAATAAATGATGAGACATAGAACAGTAATTATATGAATCCCCATGAATAAAGTTCCATATATGCAGGATGAGCATATATATAACTTGATGACAAAGACACCTGTGCAGTTTCAGAGCATTCATTTCAACTTCAAATTTCAAACTGTTTGTGTTTGTGTGAAGTCTTTAAACTTAGAGGATAGTGCTTTACATCTGCAGGACAAGTATAGCTGTTTAAAGCATCCAAGGTAATGAAAACACTGCACAAGGTCAAAGCCTCCTAAAATTCAATATCACAAAAGTATACATGTAAATGTGCAAGGATAAGAAAGACTTAAAACCATTCTCTTGAAAGCTTTCTCAGCTGCTTTTATAACATCTGACAAAAGAGCTGACTGCTTCTACGTGTGGTTTAATTTTGGTCAGCATACCCACTTTACACACAGAATATTTGATGAAATGAACATCTTATGAACAAGTTGGATTTGAAAAGTTCTACTTGTGTCTAAAAACAATTTTCACATTGAGCTTCTTTTTCCATGGCTTGCCTTTGAAAAAACAGAGTTGGAGGTTAGGTTGGGGTAGGGTGGAGGGGCCACAAGGTCCCTCAAGATGTGTCTGCTGTGATTGGCCCAATTAAACAGACAGAATGTAGCCCACACAACAGCTTTATGAATAATTCATCCGTTTTTCCTGTATTACTGCATTATTATCTCTGTCAATTCCAAAGACACTCCTGCTTTACGGTAACATATGCAGTTCATGTCACCTCCAACTGCTTTGAATTCGGCTTGTAATATAAATAGTGCTGATCAGAAAACCAAGAGACTGTGAATATATGCTCATAGAAGTAAAACAACCTCTTTTAGTCAATAAAATGTGGCTTTTTTTCACATGATGTTTGCTTGTGCTTTTGATAACATATCTAGCCATTTGAAATGTAGTGAACTGTGAGAGGCTCTTTTTTCCTGTCACACTATATCATCCCTACATTTAATCTTTATCAAAGAATGCAAAAAGCAGACCACTGACCAAAAGTCAGAGGAACATCATAAAGGGCTATATGATACAAAACAGTCTTATCAGTAGATTACTCAGAGTGCTATTAGGATGTCATATTGAATAAGGCAGATATAATTCAGATCATAGGATTAACAGTAAGGTTGACAAAATGCAGAAAAAAAATCCCCACAAAGATTAAGTTCTTTATTGCTAATTGTCCTTTCTAATAAAATTATTTGCAGAAGCTTTGAGGTCATTTCTTTGAAAACTTTCCGGCTCAAAGTTTCACTGATTTCTTAGAGGCATAAATTTATCAAAACACTGCAACCAACAAGTTGTGAAGTTTGCTTCATAATAAAAATAGAAAAAACAGGCAGCATAATGATTTAAATACATTTCTTTCTGTTTTTACAAGATATAATTATTTGCAGTCTGTCAAAAAAAGTGTAAGTGTGAGAATACTAAATGAGATCCTGCTTCCACATCAATTAGCTGAGAAGATTTTAGGTAATAATGAAGAACTGCTTTCACCCCCCTTTCACAGGCCAAGAGTAGTGCTAAATACAGCATGTGTATGCAAACATGTAGCAAGCAGCAGAGAAGAATTCATACCTGGAAAAGAAAGTTTATCTCTTTTTGCCGTAGGGTTGCCTATGTTCAAAAGCTGCAGAATGACAATTTAAGTTTTCCGAGAGAGGCTTCAACAGTCAATCAGCTTGGACAGGCTGAGAAATGATAGTAGAGAAACTTTTACAATTTTCATACAGGTGGCAACAAATACTGTCTGCTCCACCAAAGATGTGAAGTTGAGGACTCACTGAGATACAGCTATGTGGAGAAGTTGTTGTTAAAACCTGTCAGGATCAAAGATCCAAGCACCAACAGCCCTTACCACTCTCTCTCCCTCTCATTACCAAGTTGCTGAGGTAGTGAGTACTTCACCTGCATGCAACTGTCAATAATAATAATAATAATAATAATAATAATAATAATAATGATTTAATAGGTGCCATAGTAGATGGACCAGAGTAATGTTAATGTGTTATCAGGGTTAAAATTGTGGTTAAACCCCCAAATCTGCTCCCACTCTCTAACTTTGTAACTATCTACTGCAAAAGGTGCATATTCAGGCTTAGTAATATCACACACTGAAGTCTGAAGGCAGAGCCAGCTCAATTTCAACGATGTGGTCAAAGAATTAATTAATAAAAGGTTTCTGAATCCAAATGTAAAAAATCTGGAAACTGCTGGGGAGAGCTGTGGCTTCGTCTTCAGCATTGTCGAAGGGCTTGAGAAGAAGCAGGCTGTGTTCTGCTGGGCTCCAAGAGCATCAAACCCAATCGATGGCTCTTTGATCGCCTTGCACTAGCTCTCTTCTCTCCTGCCTCAGCTCACCAGGGGCAAACAGGCCTCTTCATGTGAATCAAAACTGTCAAGAAAAGGCTTTGGTGGGATGTTGGTAAGCGCCTGGTTCAGCCACTGCTGCCTCACTCGTTTTTGGCGGCGCAACCACTTTCTGCACTCTCCCGCACGCAGCTCCGAATGACAGGGATCACTCTAAATATATGTGCACTAAAATGTAGCTGTGGTCTGCCACTGCCAGGAGAATGCATGTGTCATCTGCAGTCGCTGCAATTCAGAATGACATTTCTTCCAAACGATTGCCCCTGGGCAAACATGCCATGTTTGCTTACACATGAATAACCCATCACTCCTCATGCCTCTTCACTACGTCACAGAAGATATTCCCAACTGTTGAACCATATACAGGTTCTACTCTATACAAAACCACAGTGCGTTTATTGATAGAGTGATAATATCTAAAGAAGCATAAAAGGGCTTGTGCATGGAAAAATGCATTCATGTCATACTTTGGCTAGCATATATTTAGATTTTTAAGGGCCAATCAAGTGTAAATGAAGTGACAGGAATTTATGCTTCGTTAACACAAATTTGTGTCTCAGAATTTTCATAATTTTTAAACTTACACTGGTCTCTAAGAAAAGTCACAATTTACAAATGTGTTATTTATGTCAGCTCTGTTGCACTACAATGTGCAATATTTTCTACTGTTCTGTTCACTCACTTCATGTTTTACATCTTATGAGTTATGTTGAGCCATCCACTAACTGATATGGAAATATCTGGGCTAATGTTTTTGTTTGTTTCCTTAGCCTGTAACATGTTTTTCTTTGAAAAGTGAAGTGCTCCTTTTCTGAAAAAGCTTGAGGATAAAAAGCAAACTAACAAACAAACAAAATACTGCCATTATTTAGAATCCACCTCCACCAGCAATGACTATGTTTTTATGTTTACTTTCACAAACTGTTATTCTTTCATGCATTCTTAAAGAATAGGCTGGTGTTGTCCTGTGTTTTTGATACTGTTGACAAATGTGATTAAGAGACTCAAAACCAAGTGTCTCTCAGTACTGTCCAACTTCTCCTTCCTGTCTGTGGCACTAAGCCCCAAGAAAGGCAACTATCACTTGAGAAGGAATTAATAGTGCATTTATTGGGGATCATTTTCATCATCATCATCTTCAGTGGCTGAGAGAGCTCAATGCTCTCCAACGTATAGCATAAAAAAAAACATTTTAGTTCATTTCCCTTATTTCCTTAATAACTTCAAAAGTTGAGCGGCACAGTGATGTGGTGGTTAGCCTCACAACAAGAAGGTCCTGGGTTCAAATCCAGGCTTGGGTCTTTCTCTGTGGTGGTTGTTCTCCCCATGTCTGTGTGGGGTTTCTCCTGGTACTCTGGCTTCTTCCCACAGTCCAAAGACATGCATGGGGTTAGACTAACTAGCGATTCTAAATTGGCCCTATAGGTGTGAATATGAACAGTTGCCTGTCTCTCTGTGACAGACTGCTGACCTGTCCAGGGTGTACCCTACCTCTTGCCCTGTGACAGCTGGGGTAGGCTCCAGCCCCCTCCACAACCCTGAATTAGATAAGGGGAAGAAAATGGACAGAAAGTCCATGTGTTCCAATCTGGCTCATCACTCTTTTCTCCATTTGCATGTTTCTGCTTTTTTCAGTTGCATTGTGTTGAGCTCTTTCGGCCACCATAATTTTCAGCTGCAGATTAATATACATTGGATGCACTAGAGGGTATTTACAAAATGATGTATGTGACTCACAATAAAACACAGTGCCCATAGTCATGATAATGAAACAACACGTCAGCCGGTGTAACAGTGCAGCTCATTTGTGTGTTCTTAAACAGTGAAGCTTCATGACTCGGAGGAATAAGCCATCACAGGCTTGGACAATTTTTTTTAAACCATTCATTGTTGGTATTGTGCTTTTCATATATTTGTAGGCATTAAGCAAACATATTGATTACCGGTAGTCTTATTTAACTATTTATTAGAAAATGAATTAATTGTATGATAGCTTAAACAAAAACCATAGATTGTCAGCATGAGCAGACACAAGTGGTGAATGCTCCATTCAACACCATTATCATCATCATTTTAACATTACATCATGTGTTATTACACTGGAATATGTGGTGTGTAGCACGTGTTAAAAATGTTCAAGCATTAAACATAAAAACAAACTGTTAGTGATCATGAAATACCTAGTAATCACAATTTCTTTGAGACATTACACAATCTTACTCAAAAATTGACTGGGCATCAATTGACAATGGCATAACTATAAATGTAGTAGAACTGTGTATCTAAATTAGTATTAATTACCTATATTAAGCATGTATTGGGTAATTACTTGAAGGGAAGTATTAAAATCTACATTCCATTTGTAACGGTTATGAAGTAGCACAGCTCTTCATAAACATGACTTCCTAACTCACTTAACACAAATCAAACATGCCACTTTCATTTGGCAGCCGATTGTTGCAAACTCACACATGCTGAGAAACATGACACAAAAGCAAATAGGTGAAAAAGAAGCAAACATGATCTGTGCATTCTCTTTGATCTCCAACGAGGTACAGTCTGCGAACTGAATGCCAACTTGTCTCGCCCCCAGGCAGTGCAGTTCATTTGAAAAAATAGCTGTCAGCATTCTAAATAACAATTCATACTATTTGCGAGTATGGAGAAGGCTTTGTACTTGCAGCTTCTGATTTACTTTGTGAGGCCAAATGTAGTCCCTGCTTCTGCCATTGGTTGCTGTGTTCTCACTGGCAATGACATGTCTCTCTGCATTCATGTGAAAGAGTGTTTGGTTAGTTTCTCAAGTTGGAGTTACCCTCCTGCTTTCCTGAATTGCTCGTGTGCTGGGTTCACTGGAGTTGAAAGTCTATCAGATTTAATTGATGGAGACCCTCCAGAATCAATGAGGCTAGAAAAGCAGGACAGCCCCTCTCTTTGGCAAGCCAGGAGGCCATCAGTGAGGGAAGCAGAATGAGGGCTGTGTGTGATGTTCATGCGTGAACCTGGGGCTTTGGAGTAATGGTGTGTGTCTACCCTGGTGCCACGCCACATAAACTTAGGACCTCCCTGTCAGATGCAGACACAGGGCCTACGGCAACGCACAGGAGGAGTCTGCAAAGAATAGACTCAACATCCCAAGTGCTTATTTGCTATCACGTGGCTGTCACAATAAGGACACATGCTATGTCAGGATGTTTTAAACACTAATGGTGCCTGACTGCATGCTAGCTAAATTACATTTATTTATACTAACATTATAGGATTGCTCTTTTCACACATTATATTTATAACTGGGTGGCACAGTAGTGCAGTAGTTAGCACTGTTGCCTCACAGCAAGAAGGGCCTGGGTCCATGGGCCTTTCTGCGTGGAGTCTGCATGTTCTCCCTGTGCCTGCGTGGGCTCCCTCTGGGTCCTCTGGCTTCCTCCCACAGTCCAAAGACATGCATGTTAGGTTAACTGGTGATTCTAAGTTGGCCATAGATGAGAATGTGAGTGTGAATAGCTCTCTCTGTGTTAGCCCTGCGATGGAGCTGTCCAAGGTGTACCCTGCTCCATGACAGCTGGGATAAGGCTCCAGCGCCCCCCCCCAACCCTGAATTGGACAAGCAGTTAAGAAAATGGATGGATGGATGGATGCACTTTAGTGGCATTTATCTTGCAGTGGTCCTAGAAGAGATGGTGAGTGGATGACCCTCTGACAGTCTTTAAATTGAGCAAATTTCAGAGCAAGCACAGTCATCCACTAGAGAGTCAGCAAGCAGCACTGGCAGTATCCTTAGAGCTCCTCAATGTAACATCAGCAGTGTAAATGGACTGTGCCTGCTCCCAACAAGGAGCATCTGGGCAACCAGTCACGCCACATCAAAGTGATCGAGTTGCCTCAACAAACCAGAAATCCGACCTATTTCACGGACAGTGGTCAATCAAGAACTGGAATTAAATGCTTATTTGTATCAAACTTTGGGCATGGGTTTGGAAAATAAACTGAATGTCTAAGAGAAAGTTAGGATTACTGGCATGTGTAGGTGAGGCAGTACTTGTAACAAACACTTCTTTGTATGCTTGCCAGGTTCTACGATTATGTGAGTTTGACATGCACATACAGTTTTGGTGTGGGATAGACAGTGATGGGAACTGCACCGTGTTACACTTATAATTTGCAAGAGAAAAAGACAGGAGTGTAAAGTGTCTGCAGTAACATAGTGCAACAAATCTGGCTTACAATGTGTCCTATATCTTGATTTTCATGCATGTCAACTAATATAATAACCACAATGAAATAGTGATTTTTTTTAAAAATATACTAACAATCTTTTATGATTAACTGCCATAACGATACTTTCAAAAATATATTGCAATGTTTCTCATGTAAGGGTCCACATTTTATGTGAAATATTATTTAATTGGTTCCCAGATTAAATATCATTTTGAGAAGACCCTGGGAGGCCATCACAGTTATAATCTGTACTATCATCTGTTGCTTGCAGAGGAGAACAAGTAAACTATGACAGCTGGAATTACCATACCACAAGCCTGAGGCTGACATGGAGTATATATAATCACCTGTCTGTTGTGTAGCTGGTACAACAGCCAAAAGGAACACCAGAATATTTTAGAAAAAAGTGAGTAATGGCAGAGAAATTATGAGAATAGCGGTTGCTAAGGCTAGCTGACTGGTACAGGGGCATCATTTGGTTCAGGAGGAAGTTCACATGGCAATCAGAAATAAATCAGCCTTACCCTCTACATGAGGCTTACAAACCTCCATACCCTATCAGCACCAATCATATACAAGCATCCAGCTGCACAGCAATCAGCACCAGAATTGACCCATCAGTTCCCAGAAACTAAAGCATTCTGATAAAACATACTGTTAAATTTTTATATCTGCATAAGCAAATTTATGTGTGGATCTGCAGTTATTTTAAGACAAATGCAAATGAATGTTTTTACATGTGCTGAATTTAATTTACATAAAACTGAAAACCTTCCCCAACCTCGCCGTCGCCTCTCTGAGTGGGTAGACAAATATATCCAACCTCTGCATTGCTAGAGGTGCTCCTGAGGTTGAGCTTAATGTATAAAGATGGGGGATGTGGAGAGCATGTAGGATGAGATGTTCCTGAGTTGCACTGGGCCCATAAATAAGGGAGCAGCACAAAGCTATCCCCCAGGACTGCTGTCAGTTGGCATCTTAACACACTGGATACTAATGAGAAACAATGCTGCATCATACACCTTATGCAACATGCAACACCCAGATGGATTAGGTCTTACAGGCTTACAGTAAGAGGCAATGTGAGGTTTGCAACAGACATGAAGGATATAACTCACATGTGATTGATTACGAGTACAATTTTTTTAAAATTTTCCATTTTTTTATGAAGTTGTGTGTCATATATACAAAAACACACACTCACATAGCCTATTCACCTCATGAGCTTTCATCAATTCTCATTTTATTCAACATAGCTGGTATTTGCTTTGAACACAGTTCAAGTCTCAAATTCAGTTGTGAATTTCCTGAAAGGGCAGATGTAAGTTCTTTATACAAACTGTATGAGATTAAATTAAACACTGGGCAGCTGAAATTTAAAGTTATGTTATCAATGAAGGAATGGGAAAAGGGGTTTTTATTGCTATAGCTGATTTTTTTCCTATCTCATTTTATGAAACTTGTCACAAATCATTATACTCCAGGATAGTCAAGTCCTCAGAGACAGATAGTTTTACTGTAGAGGAAACTTTGAAAGAAAATGCTGAAGGCATGTTCAATATAGATGAGCAATCAGAAGACTCAATTTGTGTATCTCAAAATAAGTTGACTAAGCTATCACATAATGAAAATAAAGCTGCAGCAATTACAGATTCTAGATAGTGCCAAAAAAGACAGTAAGTAAACTTTTTTGTTACTTTAAAAATAGATTAACTAGATTAAATACTCAGGGTCTTTATGTTTACAACATTAAAAGATCAAATTTACCACAAACTGGTGATTCTAATGACTCAGTCACATTAGAGTAAACCTCCTCGCCATTAGGAAGAATCGATGGTTGCCCAGTGATTGGACTGACATTATTTTTTGCATTTGGCAACTGTAGCTGCAGTGACCAACTGCTTCCCAGAGGTTGATTATGTTATACTCTCAACCCTCTCAAAGCAAGGCAACAGATTTGCGATTTTCGCCAATTTATCACAGCTAATTGGTCTATCACAAACAGATTGCATGTAATTGCCAACTTGACTCCATTCAGTCGCAAACTGATAGCAGACTGACTCCACCTTATTGCAGTTTTATCACCGTCTTGACGCACTAAAGTCACTTTGAAGACGGCAGGCGACTGTGAGTGGTTGCAAACCTGGTCCCTGCCAGAAGTGACCATATTTGGACAAGAGAATAGTGCTAAGCTGTCAGCTAACACTAGCTACCTTGGTTAGCAAGGTGCATCCATACTCTTTACCGGTGCATTCAATTCTGAGCCCCAGAGGTTGTGGTGTGGTCTGGACAGAGTGTAATACAGCTAGCTTGCTCTGAATGTAGCAGCCTAACTGTTTCCAGTCTTTGTGCTAAGCTAAACTACCTGGATGATTGCCTTAGCTTTGCACTGAATATATATAAAATATGAGTGGTATCAGTCTCCTGTCTGCAGTTGTCAGCCCTAAAAGTGAATGAGGTTATCTATGAGACTATTCTCTTGACATTTTCACTGCTTACAGTTTAAATATTCTTTCTTTTGGTGTTATGTTTAGCCTTTGCAAGATTATTTGGAGATAGGCCTACAAGTAGAAACCATCTTAGGTGTTGAAAGTAGATGCTTTCTTTTGCACATTCCTGGTAGTCATAGAGTTCAGGTTGAGGAAATGGGTTTCAACAGAAATGAGAGAAATGCTGTCCTCAGGCTCTGACTACGTCTGTCCAATGCAACCACTTTAGCATGGCATATCTGTTCGGATCAAGGTTTCAGGAGCAGACATGGGTGGCAGCAGACTCCCAGTTAACATGATTGCATAGGGCCAGTCCCCTGCAGCCACTTTTGCACCACTGATAAAAAGACAGGAAATACAACAGCATGAGCTGAAATACAGCGGGGAGAACATATTCAGCATTTCTTTAAAATAAATAATCTGCACACAAAGTCAGATACAGATTAATATTCATCCTTCTTTGCTCCGTGTTCAAATTAAGCTGACCAAACCTCAATAATGCTACGGCAGTGAATGCAAAGAGCAACTGTAAACAATAGAGACAAGAATAATTCAATGTGAACAGAAGGCTTGGCTTAATGCAATTAGCATAACCTTAATGCTCACTCTTGATGGACTCTCAAAGGGCTTGAATCTGTTTGTGTATTTTGTTATTTGTGACTTGGAAATTCCCCAGTGACACACAGACAATAGAAGAGCAATAACTGCTTTTCACAGCTTCAGATCAGTGGAGCTCTTACGTGTGAGACGACTGTGACGATGATGGGAGGGGGTGAGGAATACTTAAAGGTCTGAGAACCAAACAGCAGTGACTTAGGCTATATCTGAATGTGTGGCTTATTTTTTGTTCATGGCTGTTAAGACACCAAGGTCTGTTTTAGTTGGAAAGTCAGAGTCTATTGCTTAGTACACAAAGCAAATACAGTGACTGCAACTTACATCCTATATGATATGTGCATATGGCTCGAGAGTCTGGCAATTACTGTTGCCTATATGATTTGTGCATATGGCCCGAGAGTCTGGCAATTACTGTTTGTAGCTCTTTGGAACTGCCAGTAAGCAAAGGTACAAACCTAGGCTGTGCCAGTCTACTGGCTTGTGATAGCAGCAAAAGATGTAAGTAAGTACAAATGTTCAGATAAGATGAACAGATGTAGCTCTTTGGATTTGTCTTTTTAGATGCAAACTTGCGCACTGATAACCTTTATGTCTTTAGAGTGTAGTGACACAGAGAGATGGAGCCACTGGCAAAGACCAGCTTTTGCAAGGAGCTGTAGTGTGTGCTACAGAGAGCAAACGCCAAGGCTACATGTGTGGTGATGCGTAATAAAGACATGCCAGAAAAAATAAATGTTACATGTGATCACCAGATTCTGACACTGATGTTTGTTTACTAATTACATACAAATGGCCTTCCTGCAGATTACAGAGCTATTAAGGTATACTAGGCTGGCAATCAAATGACAAATCTACCAGCTATATTATGATAACCTGTGCATTTCTAATCTCCAAAAAAAGATGCCTGGAAAGTTAAAGTAAGCCTGGTCATATTATGCCCATTTACAGGTTAATAATTAAATTTCCGGAGTCTACTAGAATGTGTGCACATTGCTAGAGCCCTCTTTACTTTGTCTGCCTGTATCACTTCATTTTAGCTTTAATAAATATGCCATCCATTAAAAAAAAAAATTCCCCACTTGCCCTGAGGGCGGTCTTTTTTATCCTTCAAGCTCGGGTTCTCTCACCAGAGGCCTGAGAGCTTGAGGGTCCTGCGCAGTATCTTAGCTGTTCCTAGGACTGCGATCTTCTGGACAGAGATCTCAGATGTTGTTCCTGGAATCTGCTGGAGCCACTCTCCCAGTTTGGGGGTCACTGCCCCGAGTGTTCCGGTTACCACGGGGACCACTGTTGCCTTCACCTTCCACATCTTCTCTAGCTCTTCTCTCAGCCCTTGGTATTTCTCGAGCTTCTCGTGTTCCTTCTTCCTGATGTTGTCATCACTCAGGATTGCTACATCTATCACTACGGCCTTCTTCCTCTGCTTGTCCACCACTACTATTTCTGGTTGCTTAGCCATCACCAGTTTGTCTGTCTGTATCTGGAAGTCCCACAGGATCTTAGCTCGGTCATTCTCAACCACCTTTGGAGCTGTATCCCATTTTGACCTTGGGACTTCCAGGCCATACTCGGCACAGATGTTCCTGTACAGTATGCCAGCCACTTGGTTATGGCGTTCCATGTACGCCCTGCCTGCTAGCATCT